>CM062809.1:564553033-564726552 GCA_031772625.1 Pinus tabuliformis | reverse complement strand
TTGAGGAGAAATAGCCAAGACAGGTTACCAGCTCTGCATTTACTGCTATTTTTTCTGTGAGGCTGATCTTCCATAGTTTTTGCCTAAAACAGGTATGTGTTTTAGCTTTCTCTTTGTTTTCTTAAAAAATAGCTCCTTGAAGATAGGGTGTAGAAACTGCAGGCAAAATTTTCATGTATGTTTTAGCTTTGGATCATCTCCAGTGCCATTCCTCTGCCTCCTTTGTAGCCTCCTCTATATCCACCTCACGCACCTTCCTTAGTTGTTCCTGGGCTCACCTCCTCAACTCGAAAATAATTTCTTTTGAATCATTTTTTCGATTGTATGGAGGGCGCAACAATTGTTCCTGGGTTTTCGATTGTATGGAGGGCACAAAAGTTGTTCCTGGGGTCACCTCTTCAACTCGAAATAATTTTTTTGAATCAATTTTTCCATTGTATGGAGGGCACAAACGGTTTTCATTAGTATTAGTATTTGGAGGGCATTTCTCTGCCGAGGCGTACCATCCCACTTTCTTTGGTTATCAAAGAGTTTTTCCTGATCAGTTCCTGCCCTGCAATCATCTTTGACATTGCTTGCATGCCCATCATAACTGAAAATGGGCGGATGAATTCAAAGGCATCTCCACTTCCCCTGAATTGCTTTGCTGTTTGCACATCAAATCGAAGGCTTGAGGAGATGATTAATCAAGTGGGGGCACATGTACCCTAGTGCCGATTTTGGTGGAGATTAAGGAGGGGACCCTCCTCTCTCATTTTTTCGTAAAGTTATGATAATGCTTAGGGCATATCTTATGAATCATTAGGGGAGATGGATCCTTTGGGTAAAAAACCTTGACAAATTAGATCTCTTTTGTGGAGAGTAGAGTGAAGGTTAGCCATTTCGTCTGCGGACGGGGAAGATTTGTGATCGCACACACAGACATTTGAATTGCAGAGACGGAAGTAGAAGAGATAGGGACCATAGCCAAATGAGGAAAGTAGAAAAGACGCACAACAAGCAATATCATAGCAGAACAAGGAAAGTAGAAGAGACAGGGACCATAGCAGCTTCCTCTCACTCCAGCGAGAATCATTACATCCCGTCGTATACCCTACCGGATTCCCAATCGTTGTAGATTTTGTCATAACCTGTCATCTCAAGGTTAAAATTATATTAAAACACCCGGGACTATTGACCTTCCAAAAACTCATAAAAAATTTGTTCTTGGCACTTCTGCACTTGCTAAGACAGTGATGAAGGAAAAAATACTGGTTGTGGCTGAGCAGTATATGGATATCTACACCAAAACCCAAAACTGGTTGAATCTAGCCGATCTTGCATTGCAAGACCTTGATAGGGGTATATGGATGATAGGGGTATACCGATTTTATCAATAGGATGCATATGTTTGTATAGTTTTTTATTGTCTTAATCTATATGACGAAAACAGAGTACAAGAATATGGGTTTCATGCTTTGCAACTGTTGAGTTCTTGAGGCTCAGTTGCAACTTGGAGAACTAGGAATATTTTTGAGAAGATATATATATTCTTTTCAATCCATGTCCTTGCCTTGCAGGACATTGAGAGGGGTATATAGATTCTTCTCAATGGAAAACAGTTGCCGTTTGTGTGGTTGTTTATGATCTTGCCATTTATTCACGTATTTTTGTAATAAGTAAATGTTGCAACCTCATTAAATGACACTTACACAGCTGAATACACCAGTGCTACCTCTAGAGAGATAACTTAGTTGCGTTCATCTGATTCCTCAGTGCTCAAGATACTGGGCCCATTGTATAAACATAATCGAAGGGAATATCCTTCGCTTTGACAAGTGAAATAGCTAGTAAACTCAAGGCAGCAATATCAAGATGAGTCCATATGTGCTACATTATTAGATTGACTTGTAAACTGATATCCTGTTGCTGTTCAGATTGTTGGGGCTACCTTTAGATTCTTCTTTTGATTGTACAAACTTTAAACACATACCAACCCATTTCCTTGTAAGCATTACTAAGCATAGGATGATAATATGGGGAATTTTCTTGGATCGGATTCCAGCGTAGTTATTTCCTCTGCTTTTGGGCATATGTAAAGTTAAGTGCATTTTAATGGAATGTGATTGCTTGTTTCTGTGTTAAGATATCTGCAAATTTCCTTGCTGATACTTTCACATCAATGTAAAGAGAAGTCCTTATAATCAAATGGGTATTTTATCCTAGGAGTTTTTTCTTGCACATTCTCACACTTTCAAGGCTTGCATATGTGCCATAAATCATAGACAAGTACCCAGACTTGGAAGAAAACTCAAAGTTAGAACCTCTTTTGACAGCGTTATAGGTTTCCTCATAAGACAGTTGTAGAGACTTCTACTTCAACGCGGTTGGGCTTTAAGACTATGGCTAAGACATGCTAGGTCTCCTTACTTGAACAACACCTAAAACACATCCTTTTAGACTGTGTATTGAGTCTCTCTTCTTATTATGGATTAGGGTTCATTTAGGCTCCTTTGACTGCGTCTTAGCTGTGAATAGAAGACTGCAGTAGGGCTCTTTTGGAGCTTCCTTTGACAGCGTATGGAAGCCTCCTTGTTGTGATGAAGAGCATTCTTTTGGGACATCGAAGGAGCCTCTCTTCACTGTGATTTAATCACTTTAGGACAGCATATAAGGCTTGTGGCTAGGGCACGTTGTACAGCAACTAGGGCTCCTCCAAGGCTGTCCTAAAGGGCTCTTTAGATCAATCCTACACCTCTTGACGAGACTGTCCTATTGTGCCACTGCTGCACTATGTCATGGTTGTCCTGTTGTGCCACTACTGCACTATGTCATGGCTGTCTCGTTGTGCTTTTCCATACCATAACAACACCATGAATTTGCTACACTAAATACTAGTTGTGCCATGTTGTACCATTGTACCATTGTTGTCCCATTGTGCACTATATGCCATTGTACCATTGCTGTCCCATTGTGCACTATATGCCATTGACCATTTTTGTCTCATTGTTGTAACATATGCTGCACCATACTGCACCAAGTTGCCTTTGTTGTCCCATTATTGTATCATTGCAGCACCATGTAGCATTGTTTTCCCACTGCTGCAACAAACATCTTGTTGTCCATACTGCTGCACCATTGTTGCACCATACATCTTGTTGTCCATTCTGCTACACCATAGATCTTGTCGTCCATACTGTTGCACCATACATCTTGCTGTCATCGATAGTACTACTATGGTCCCTAACCCCATTTCCCTGCTCATTAATCAGATGAGAGGTACTTCCAATGAGTCTCAGATTGCATGGGTAGAATGCCTCGATAGGGGAACTGATCATCTATCCTACAGGAGAACTAATCATCCTGGCTCACAGGAGAATGAATCATCCTATCCCAAAGTCACCTTGGGGTATTACAAGGGAAGGCTAAGCTATTAATCTTGTACACAGTGCACCATTAGGGGAGGGTGAGTTGCCCTATGGTCGTGTGTTGCTCCAGTAAGTACCCCAAGCCCCTTAGATCTCCCAGAGCTCAATGCATGCAACATGCAGGACCCTTATATGAAGGTCTCTCAACGACTCCAGGTTGTTCGGGAAAGTCACAGATTTGACCTTTCCCCTGGGCTTTGACAAAATGTTTGCAACCTGTACATCAGTCTCAATCTGAGGGAGCCTCCTCACTCATCAACTTACCATATTCTAGATAAGTTAGTATCTGATGTCTATCTAATGGAGAAATCATCGAATACAGGATTCCTCAACAATCGAATCCCCCCCTGGTTGTCACAGAGGATCACAGTGGTATTCATCATGTGTACAAACAACGCACTGAAGAGCTTCCACAACTAGGCAGCTTCACACAAGATCATACTCGTAGCTATGTATTCGGTCTCGGCGGTGCTTATAGCAATCGACTTCTGCTCCTTGCTCATCCATGATATCGAAGCAGAATCCAAAGAGAACTAACACTGAGAAGTTCTATAGTGACCCTCCCCATTGCCTGCCCAGTCAACATTCGAATAATCATGCAGCTTCATATTTCAGGCAGTGAATCTCAATCCATGAGATTGTGCTTTGAAGATATCTCAAAAGATTCTTGGCACCAATCTAGTGAGGCTCAACCAAATATGAGCTCACCATGCTAACTATAAAACATATATACGGACGAAAGTTCACCAAGAACATCATTGCAAATGAGTTTATGAAACTTAGAGGCATTTCCCAAATCTGGTCCGGCATCATCACAATATAACTTCTGAAAGTTAAGATCCTCGAGGTAGTCACGGTCTTGCAGTTTACCATTCCACATCTGGAATCCAACTCTCTCTTACTTTTGCAAGTGAGAGGGTCTGCACCTATCAGAAATAGGTCGTTCTTAGAAGGTGTCGGTATGAGAGGTCTATCATCCAAAATCTTCAAACAATGGTTTGCATTGGCTTCACTCTTAGTGAATCTCAGCTTCATCTGACAATTATCAATCCTCTCATATCAAACCCGGGGTGATTTGCTTCAAGCCATAGAGGGCAGCATATTTGACGCAGAGGCCCAGAGAGGCCAGCGTATTTGATGCAGAGGCCCAGAGAGCTAAGGCAGGGCCTCCTGGGGCTGACAAAGGCCTAGATAGGCTGACGCAGGGCCAACGCTGGGCAAAGAGAGGCTGACGCAGTCCAGATTGGCAGACGCTGGGGTTTCAGTGCAATTCTGTGCTGAGGAGCTGCCGGAATGATTATCTGAGGTTTCCGCCAGGAGATCTGTCAGAAACTGGGAGGTATTACTGCTAAGGAAATTCTCTGTTGGGTAGGCCAGTTTTGACACCCAGATTGTACTCTTATATTGCTTAGTAAAAAAAACCCTCAGATAGTTGCACCGGTTTTCCCGCATTGGGTTTTTTCGGGGACATTGGTCCAAAAATAACAGTGTCATATGGTGTGTTTGTTTCTATTTCTTTTAGTAGCCTTTTAGTAGCCTTTTGTGTTGCAAAAAACACCTCTTATACTCCCTTTTTTTTCGACTAGCCTTTTGATAGTAATATATACGAAGGTCTCTCAACGACTCCAGGTTGTTCGGGAAAGTCACAGATTTGACCTTTCCCCTGGGCTTTGACAAAATGTTTGCAACCTGTACATCATTCTCAATGCGATGGAGCCTCCTCGCTCATCGACTTACCATATTCTAGAGAAGTTAGTATCTGATGTCTATCTACTGGAGCAATCATGGAATACATGATTCCTCAACAATCGAATCCCCCCCTAGTTGTCACAGAGGATCACAGTGGTATTCATCATGTGTACAAACAACGCATTGAAGAGCTTCCACAACCAGGCAACTTCACACGAGATCATACTCGTAGCTATGCATTCGGTCTCGGCGATGCTTATAGCAATCGACTTCTACTTCTTGCTCATCCATGATATCGAAGCAAAATCCAAAGAGAACTAGCACTGAGAAGTTCTCTAATGATCCTCCCCATTGCCTGCCCAGTCAACATTCGAATAATCATGCAGCTTCATATTTCAGGCAGTGAATCTCAATCCATGAGAGATTGTGCTCCGAAGATATCTCAAAAGATTCTTGGCACCAATCTAGTGAGGCTCAACCAAATATGAGCTCACCATGCTAACTATAAAACATATATACGGACGAAAGTTCACCAAGAACATCAATGAAAATGAGTTTATGAAACTTAGAGGCATTTCCCAAATCTGGTCCGGCATCATCACAATATAACTTCTGAAAGTTAAGATCCTCGAGGTAGTCACGGTCTTTTAGTTTACCATTCCACATCGGAATCCAACTCTCTATTACTTTTGCAAGTGAGAGGGTCTGCACCTATCAGAAATAGGTCGTTCTTAGAAGGTGTCGGTATGAGAGGTCTATCATCCACAATCTTCAAACAATGGTTTGGATTGGCTTCACTCTTAGTGAATCTCAGCTTCATCTGACAATTATCAATCCTCTCATATCAAACCCGGTGTGATTTGCTTCAAGCCATAGAGGGCAGCGCATTTGACGCAGAGGCCCAGAGAGCTAACGCAGGGCCTCCTGGGGCTAACACAGGCCTATATAGGCTGACGCAGGGCCAACGCTGGGCAAGGAGAGGCTGACGCAGTCCAGATTGGGCAGACGCTGGGGTTTCAGTGCAATTCTGTGCTAAGGAGCTGCCGGAATGATTATCTGAGGTTTCAGCTAGGAGATCTGTCAGAAACTGTGAGGTATTACTGCTAAGGAAATTCTCTATTAGGTAGGCCAGTTTTGACACCCAGATTGTACTCTTATATTGCTTAGTAAAAAAAACCCTCAGATAGCTGCACCGGTTTTCCTGCATTGGGTTTTTTCGGGGACATTGGTTCAAAAATAACGGTGTCATATGGTGTGTTTGTTTCTATTTCTTTTAGTAGCCTTTTGTGTTGCAAAAAACACCTTTTATACTCCCTTTTATTTCAACTAGCCTTTTGATAGTAATATATACGAAGGTCTCTCAACGACTCCAGGTTGTTCGGGAAAGTCACAGATTTGACCTATCCCCTGGGCTTTGACAAAATGTTTGCAACCTGTACATCAGTCTCAATGCGATGGAGCCTCCTCGCTCATTGACTTACCATATTCTAGATAAGTTAGTATCTGATGTCTATCTACTGGAGCAATCATCGAATACAGGATTCCTCAACAATCGAATCCCCCCCTAGTTGTCACAGAGGATCACAGTGGTATTCATCATGTGTACAAACAACGCACTGAAGAGCTTCCACAACTAGGCAGCTTCACACAAGATCATACTCGTAGCTATGTATTCGGTCTCGGCGGTGCTTATAGCAATCAACTTCTGCTTCTTGCTCATCCATGATATCGAAGCAAAATCCAAAGAGAACTAGCACTAGAAGTTCTCTAGTGATCCTCCCCATTGCCTGCCCAATCAACATTCGAATAATCATGCAGCTTCATATTTCAGGTAGTGAATATCAATCCATGAGAGATTGTGCTCCGAAGATATATCAAAATATTCTTGGCACCAATCTAGTGAGGCTCAACCAAATATGAGCTCACCATGCTAACTATAAAACATATATACGGATGAAAGTTCACCAAGAACATCAATGCAAATGAGTTTATGAAACTTAGAGGCATTTCCCAATTCTGGTCCGGCATCATCACAATATAACTTCTGAAAGTTAAGATCCTCGAGGTAGTCACAGCCTTGCAGCTTACCATTCCACATCCGGAAATCCAACTCTCTCTTACTTTTGCAAGTGAGAGGGTCTGGACCTATCAGAAATAGGTCGTTCTTAGAAGGTGTCGGTATGAGAGGTCTATCATCCACAATCTTCAAACAATGGTTTGGATTGGCTTCACTCTTAGTGAATCTCAGCTTCATCTGACAATTATCAATCCTCTCATATCAAACCCGATGTGATTTGCTTCAAGCCATAGAGGGCAGCGTATTTGACGCAGAGACCCAGAGAGGTCAGGGTATTTGACCCAAAGGCCCAGAGAGCTAACGCAGGGCCTCCTGGGGCTGACACAGGCCTAGATAGGCTGATGCAGGACCAACGCTGGGCAAGGAGAGGTTGACGCAGTCCAGATTGGGCAGACGCTGGGGTTTCAGTGCAATTCTGTGCTAAGGAGCTGCCAGAATGATTATCTGAGGTTTCAGCCAAGAGATCTGTCAGAAACTGTGAGGTATTACTGCTAAGGAAATTCTCTGTTGGGTAGGCCAGTTTTGACACCCAGATTGTACTCTTATATTGCTTAGTAAAAAAAAAACCCTCAGATAGCTGCACCAGTTTTCCCGCATTGGGTTTTTTCGGGGACATTGGTCCAAAAATAATGGTGTCATATGGTGTGTTTGTTTCTGTTTCTTTTAGTAGCCTTTTGTGTTGCCAAAACACCTCTTATACTCCCTTTTTCTTCAACTAGCCTTTTGATAGTAATATATACGAAGGTCTCTCAACGACTCCAGGTTGTTCGGGAAAGTCACAGATTTGACCTTTCCCCTGGGCTTTGACAAAATGTTTACAACCTGTACATCAGTCTCAATGCGATGGAGCCTCCTCGCTCATCGACTTACCATATTCTAGATAAGTTAGTATCTGATGTCTATCTACTGGAGCAATCATCGAATACAAGATTCCTCAACAATCGAATCCCCTCTAGTTGTCACAGAGGATCACAGTGTTATTCATCATGTGTACAAACAACGCATTGAAGAGCTTCCACAACCAGGCAACTTCACACAAGATCATACTCGTAGCTATGTATTCGGTCTCGGCGGTGCTTATAGCAATCGACTTTTGCTTCTTGCTCATCCATGATATCGAAGCAAAATCCAAAGAGAACTAGCACTGAGAAGTTCTCTAGTGATCCTCCCCATTGCCTGCCCAGTCAACATTCGAATAATCATGCAGCTTCATATTTCAGGAAGTGAATCTCAATCCATGAGAGATTGTGCTCCGAAGATATCTCAAAAGATTCTTGGCACCAATCTAGTGAGGCTCAACCAAATATGAGCTCACCATGCTAACTATAAAACATATATACGGACAAAAGTTCACCAAGAACATCAATGCAAATGAGTTTATGAAACTTAGAGGCATTTCCCAAATCTGGTCCGACATCATCACAATATAACTTCTGAAAGTTAAGATCCTCGAGGTAGTCACGGTCTTGTAGTTTACCATTCCACATCCGAAATCCAACTCTCTCTTACTTTTGCAAGTGAGAGGCTCTGCACCTATCAGAAATAGGTCGTTCTTAGAAGGTGTCGGTATGAGAGGTCTATCATCCACAATCTTCAAACAATGGTTTGGATTGGCTTCACTCTTAGTGAATCTCAGCTTCATCTGACAATTATCAATCCTCTCATATCAAACCCGGGGTGATTTGCTTCAAGCCATAGAGGGCAGCGTATTTGACGCAGAGGCCCAGAGAGGCTAGCGTATTTGACGCAGAGGCCCAGAGAGCTAACGCAGGGCCTCCTGGGGCTGACACAGGCCTAGATAGGCTGACGCAGGGCCAACGCTGGGCAAGGAGAGGCTGACGCAGTCCAGATTGGGCAGACGCTAGGGTTTCAGTGCAATTCTGTGCTGAGGAGCTGCCGGAATGATTATCTGAGGTTTCAGCCAGGAGATCTGTCAGAAACTGTGAGGTATTACTGCTAAGGAAATTCTCTGTTGGGTAGACCAGTTTTGACACCCAGATTGTACTCTTATATTGCTTAGTAAAAAAAACCCTCAGATAGTTGCACTGGTTTTCCCGCATTGGGTTTTTTCAGGGACATTGGTCCAAAAATTACGGTGTCATATGGTGTGTTTGTTTCTGTTTCTTTTAGTTGCCTTTTGTGTTGCAAAAAACACCTCTTATACTCCCTTTTTCTTCAACTAGCCTTTTGATAGTAATATATACGAAGGTCTCTCAACGACTCCAAGTTCTTCGGGAAAGTCACAGATTTGACCTTTCCCCTGGGCTTTGACAAAATGTTTGCAACCTGTACATCAGTCTCAATGCGATGGAGCCTCCTCGCTCATCGACTTACAATATTCTAGATAAGTTAGTATCTGATGTCTATCTACTGGATCAATCATCGAATACAGGATTCCTCAACAATCGAATCCCCCCCTAGTTGTCACAGAGGATCACAGTGGTATTCATCATGTGTACAAACAACGCACTGAAGAGCTTCCATAACCAGGCAGCTTCACACAAGATCATACTCGTAGCTATGTATTCAGTCTCGGCGATGCTTATAGCAATCGACTTCTGCTTCTTGCTCATCCATGATATCGAAGCAAAATCCAAAGAGAACTAGCACTGAGAAGTTCTCTAGTGATCCTCCCCATTGCCTGCCCAGTCAAAATTCGAATAATCATGCAGCTTCATATTTCAGGCAGTGAATCTCAATCCATGAGAGATTGTGCTCCGAAGATATCTCAAAAGATTCTTGGCACCAATCTAGTGAGGCTCAACCAAATATGAGCTCACCATGCTAACTATAAAACATATATACGGACGAAAGTTCACCAAGAACATCAATGCAAATGAGTTTATGAAACTTAGAGGCATTTCCCAAATCTGGTCCGGCATCATTACAATATAACTTCTGAAAGTTAAGATCCTCAAGGTAGTCACGGTCTTGTAGTTTACCATTCCACATCCGGAATCCAACTCTCTCTTACTTTTGCAAGTGAGAGGGTCTGCACCTATCAGAAATAGGTCGTTCTTAGAAGGTGTCGGTATGAGAGGTCTATCATCCACAATCTTTAAACAATGGTTTGGATTGGCTTCACTCTTAGTGAATCTCAGCTTCATCTGACAATTATCAATCCTCTCATATCAAACCCGGGGTGATTTGCTTCAAGCCATAGAGGGCAGCGTATTTGACGCAGAGGTCCAGAGAGGCCAACGTATTTGACGCAGAGGCCTAGAGAGCTAACGCAGGGCCTCCTGGGGCTGACACAGGCCTAGATAGGCTGACGCAGGGCCAACGCTAAGCAAGGAGAGGCTGACACAGTCCAGATTGGGCAGACATTGGGGTTTCAATGTAATTTTGTGCTAAGGAGCTGCCGGAATGATTATCTGAGGTTTCAGCCAGGAGATCTGTCAGAAACTGTGAGGTATTACTGCTAAGGAAATTCTCTGTTGGGTAGGCCAGTTTTGACACCCAGATTGTACTCTTATATTGCTTAGTAAAAAAAACCATCAGATAGCTGCACCGATTTTCCCGCATTGGGTTTTTCCGAGGACATTGGTCCAAAAATAACGGTGTCATATGGTGTGTTTGTTTTTGTTTCTTTTAGTAGCCTTTTGTGTTGCAAAAAACACCTCTTATACTCCCTTTTTCTTCAATTAGCCTTTTGATAGTAATATAATATGTGGTAAACCTGGTGTCACAAGGCCTGAGCAACTCTCTAGATGCATTATTCTTGTACAAGCTCAATGTGAGTTGATGGTTAAATATGAAGTGAGAAATTTGTTTCCCCCTCCGAACTGTCTCATTAATCCATGGAAACTTTGCCAAGTCATGTAACAATAAGTCAAGACAATGAGCAGCACAAGGTGTCCAATATATTTTTCTGTATTTATCCATGATCATTTTTCCTGCTCCGACACAATTTGAAGCACTATCAGTTATAACCTGGACCACATTTTCTTCTCCAACCTCAAGAATAGCTTCCTCTAAAATCTTGAAAATAAATTCAGAGGTCTTCTTACTCCCTGATGCATCAACTACTTTCAAAAAAAGTACCCCTTTAGGGCAATAAACCAACACATTAATAAGAGGTCTATGATTCATATTTGACCAACCATCTGATAAAAGTGTGCACCTTGTTTCCTTCCAAGAGTCTTTGATCTTCTGCAAATTGTTTGTAACTCTTTCTTTTGACCTCTTTAAAAGGGTGGTCCTTATAGTCTCAGAACTAGGAGGGACATATCCTTAACCAAAACCTGCCATCATCTTACACGCATTGATGAAGTAAGGGCTTCTTGCCACATTAAATCGAATTGCAGATTCAAAAAACATATTAGCTACAACATCATCAACTTCTTGTTTTTACATATCTTCCAAAGAGAATTTAATGTAGTTGTCCCACTTGATTTACCGATCTTTGACTGAGATGAACTCCCAACACAAACCGTGAAATTTTTCCTTTTTTAGATGATTGCAATGTAGAATATTAATATATGTCCAAAGTTTTGAGTCGTTAGCTCAGATTCTATAACTATAAGTTATTATATGATGGACTAGAGGGTCGACGGTACCTGTGTTACGTGTAACGTGTTCTAGTCGTGCACACTGTAGTCAACGCTGAAGCTCGAATGGAGGTGCAGAAAATCATGATTCACACTGCACAGCCTATGGCTATAGCTTACAGGCTCGCACGGTAGTGGGCACGGGCCCAAACAGCCACGTAATCAGTGACTAGCAGTGACTAGGAGTGACTGAACTTGCAAGGTGTCGGCGTGCCACTGCAGGACCACACCAATCTCCTCAAGGCTCACACTGCATAGCGCAATCAAATGCACAACAATATGCCAATACAAATACACTCCTACTATGCCAATACAAACACTCTGCTAACTCAATACTCTATTCACTCGACCGACCGCACAACTTGTGCCAAATCCTTAGAGTGCCATTGTTTATAAAGAAAAAATTCGCGGGAATCGTTGCAGAAAAGCAGTATGCGGCCCATGGTTTTTCACGTAAACAGGAAAATAAAATCTTAAAAAACACTGGCGAACCCTAAGTCGAACCTCAAAAAAAAATCGTTCAAATTCGTGTTCAGGTTCGTGTTCGAATGAGGTTCAAATTCGATTAGGTTCGCCTTTTGGGTTCGAATTTCAGGTTCGGCGAACCTGAATGAATTTCAAATTTTTTTTTGAGGTTCGCTGAATTTCGAACCTGAACCTTCAAATTCAGCGAACCTTGTGACATAGCCTGCTACATGAGGGAAATGGTCCCTTTGTAAGATTTTCCTTTGGTACATCTCAGACATGTACCTTCATGCTCCTTTTGAATTCAGGCATCCCAGTCACCATCTAACTCACATCGAGTAAGGCCCCACAATAAGTAGACCTTCGGTGCTATAGATGAGATGTGTCAACTAACATGGTCCCCAATGGACCATCTTGCAACTTGGTACAAATTGCCAACGCTGAACCCATGAGTAAAAGCATCTTTGAAAATTCTATTTTCAAACACATACCTTCCCATCAATGAATGCCACCCTGAAACCTTTGACTTCCATTGCCGAAATGGACACCAGGTTCTTCTTGCGATCAGGTACATAAAAGAGATTCTGTAAATGAATTGAGTTACCCTCATTCAATTGAGGGGTAACATTTCCTACACCCTTTCTGGGATAGGTGGCATCGACTCCAAGTATAATCCCACGATTGTTTCTTACCAAATTCAAGAGAGCACCCTTCTATTCGATGAAGTGCCTTGAAGCACTATAATCAATAAGCTAGCTTCCCACAGAATCTGAAGGAGAGGGCCAATACAAGATAAAGCTTCTTTATATTAACAGAAACAACATTTGATTCTTCATACCTGGGGTTCCTTGATTTCCTTGAAGAGTCAGTCGTTTCCTTGATGACCTTCATTATCTGTCATTCCTTCGATCATTGAAGATGTCCTTGGAATGATTGTTATCCTTCATCAATAGATGTGTCCTTGCCATTTGTACACTCCTTCGCATAATGGCCGAACTTATTGTAATCTGCCTTTCCTTTCACCTTGAGATCTGGACTTCCCATTGAAGTGATATGTAGGTAGGCCATCAGAAGCTTCCGCTGCGCCATTCTGATGATATGCTTTGCTTCGACTTTACCCTTGGTGAATTTGAAGAGGGATGAGGAATCCATGGATCCTTTTGTCCTTTCCCAACTGCCTTCAATGATTGCTCTTTCACTCATGACTGCGTATGGGATAAGGGATTTTCCTCTCATGACTGCATATAGGATAAGGGCTTTTCCTTTCATGATAGCAAGGGCATTCCATGTGTAGAGCACTTCTTCTAGGACGATGTTGAGGAGCCATCTCCATTAGGCAGCGTAGCCACTAGGTTTAGAGAATCTCTTCTCCTTAGACTTGTGGCTAGGGTTTATGCCTTCATTTCCATGGCTGCATATTACTACTTCATCATAGGGCAGCATTTAGGGCTTCTCCATAGGGCAACATTAGGGCTTCCTTCACCGTGCTAGATCTCCCTTTCCTCCCGCATCTATGGCTTCTTCATTAGTGCAGTGTAGAGCCTAGGGCACTCCCTCTAGACTAGTGCTATAATTGGTCACTTTTGATGATGGTGATCCTCTTGAACGTTCATTCTCCACACTAGCAAATGCATATATTGGATTAGGTATAGAGAAGGAGGATTATGGGTGAGACAACAATGGTAATACACAAATTATAATGATTATGGCATCGAGGAGGAATACTGATAATCATCGGCTATGAGAATCTTCCATCTATGGTTCTAGTGTCCATGCTATTTTGTATTTTCCATTGGCATTCCAATCTGTAGTAGCATTGAATCAATATCTATGTTGTATGTTTTCGACATTCTGATTTTTATGACTTAATGAGAAGACCACAGTTTTTGGTTCTAACTTCTTGTGTTTGCCATTTGATCATCATTGATGTAGTACTAGTAAGTACTAGTTGTATGATTGAATTTGTATCATGTAAATGTTCTAGTCTCTAAATTCTAAAATAATTGAAATCCTTATTGTCATGTTTTTAGAGTCGATGTGTCTTGTCTCACATATGAGAGATGAAACACTTGGTATTACCTTAGATTGGCTATTTATTTGGTATTTGCCACTGTAAATGGGTTGTTGTTATTTGGTTGCTTCAAGCTGTTCATGTGCTGTAGGTGTAGAATTTCTTTGCTAACAAAATTCAGAGTTGATTTGCCTCCCAAACAAATTATTGTTTGTGTGTGGATATTTTGATTTGTTGATCTTATATGTCTTGCCATAATATTACAAGTGTCCACAATGAATGAAACTCTGTGATTTCTTGTTGGGGTTGCACATTCTCTAAGCATGCTCCTATTTGGATCGCAGGAAAATCAAGGTTATGGTCTTGAATACCAACATGATTGGACCAAGAACCAATAATGTATGTCTAACAATAGACCTTAGGCATCACAAAGGACACACCTCCAGTCATATGATGGTCTGATAATTGATGCCAAAGAATTTTTAAACTCCAGTATCAGTTGTAGTTGCTTTAGTTTCTTAAATAGTTTCTTCTCCTGTGATTGGGTGCATAGTTATACTTATCTATTGATCTAATTTTGTCAAAATTTGGGTTCAAAAACTATCTTGAATTCATGTCTGGAGGGATATAAAGATAGTGGTCACTGCAAAAGGTAAGTTATTAATGGTAGGTGTTGCCCATATTTCAGAAATTTTGATATAAATCCTGAGAGAAGCTTTGTATCCTAAATTGAGTGGGGCTTTAGGATTGAGAGACTTGGGGATCCTAAACAAAGCATTGGGAGAGAAATTATGTTGGGATTGACTTCGGGTTAGAGATGAACTCTAGAAACAAATATGGGATATGAAATATGGCCACTCTTCTCAATCGAAAAAGTTGCAAGCAACCAAGCATCCTCTAAGATCTTCCATATGAAATTTGCCACAGGCCAACTAGACCTTAATTCAAAGTCATGTTTTTAGAGAGACCTGGAATGGTCACACTAGTGACTACATTATTCTCAAAAGATTCTTGGCAATAGATGCCACAATTGAGGGATTGTTAATCTTAGAGATTTAATAACATTTACTTCAAAGCATCAGGGTCTTACTGTAGAAGAATTTTAGAAACTGATTCAATCCCCTAGGCTATGGAAGGAATGGAAAACAGTTGAAGATTGGCAATCACATCCATCTTTCTCTCCCTGGCCTATTTTAGCTCATGAGCTTCAAAAATGAAAAATATCCAATGCTTAGGATTAAGACAAACTCTGGCGAGGTTCTCAAACCAAAGGGATGTTTACTCTCAAGGAATCCTACTCTCTTATAGTTGGTCATCAAGACATCCACTAGGATCCCATTTGGAAGAAAATCTAGATGAATGGTGTTTTCCCATGGTCCTCAATTCCTTTGGCTAGTTGGATGACGTAAGATCCTCACATGGGATCAAATCAGGAAAAATGGATTTTAGGGCCCCTGACTTTGTACTTTATGTTGGAATTATGAATATTCTATGGAGCATATATTGAATTTATGTCCTTCCATTGAACATATTTGGATGCATATTTGACTGCCTTTTGGATCCTTGTACTGTAACTTCAACAGTTTTTTATACTTGTACTCCCTCATAGATCCAGCGTATTCAATAGTCCAGTTCAAAATAGAGAGTGGATTATTTCCCGTAGTTTTGTCATGTCGATGCTTTGGAAAGAAAGGAAAAACCAAATATTTAAGCAAAATAAAGAAAGGACAAAGTCATGGTCTACATCAAAGTGCAACATGGGGGTTACATTACTCCTACTCAAACTCACAATGAAATGCTGAAGTGCCAAGTGTATTACCATGAAATTCTACAGCTCCCTTACTTTCAGTGTATGTGAAAATAGGATTAGTTTAATGAACTGTATTTCTGTGACCTCAAAAGTGTTTTCAGGATTTAAATTATCAGCAAGGAAAGCGTGATCTTCACCATACTTTTCATATGGTTGATTTTCTTCCCCTACCTTTGCATGTTGTATATGTACTTGTATGTTTCTTTGGTAGAGATTTCTCCTCCATGAGAAAGACCTCCCCAAGAATGCCTATCTGCCCTCTTAGACAGAGCAATATCTGCGTGATAGAGATGAGATCTGTAATTTTCCCATTTGACATTGAGCTCCATCAGAAGAGCCAAATTTTCAGCATGTGGCCAACTGGAAGAGGAGGAAATGACAGATTGTTGGCAGCCAATATCAGCAAGAGTGAACAACTCATGCCTGTGAAGAAACTGGATGATTGGGGGAGGAAGAATGTGATTCCCAGCCAATCCAATGATTACTAAAATGGCTTACAGCTTCCTGTAGGATGTCTTTCTGAGTAGTTAGTATTATATTGTCCATATTTCTAATATACCAGATTGTGTTGGAATTTTTTCTTTTGGAAGCTATCTTATGAAAGTACTTAGTATTATTATCTCCCCTAGAAACCTACATCATTTTTATTTTTTGTCTCCATTCCTCTGCCTGATAATTTAGAGAGCTCCAATATTGTATTTTTGCTTTGTTCAGATAGGAAATTAGGACTTGTAGGGTCCATCAATTCTGAAATCTCTTTATCTATAATAGAAAACTCCTGAGAGAGTGTCTTCTTGCACTTGATGATGCATGTCTTAACCTTTGACTTTAGCCTGTGCAATTTTTGAGTGACCTGATACATCATTTTATTTTTCATTATCCCTAAAGGCCTCATCCAAGATATCTTAATCAGGTCCACTAAATATTTATCTTGTAGCCATACTTGATTGAACTTGAATGGTAATTCCTTGGCTTCTTGTTCACCATTCCATTCCAAAAAGATTACATTATGATCGGAAACTAAAATTCCTTGGGGCAGAAGCAGATGCAACCGAGTTGCTTGAAAGCACAAGTGGATGTAGAAGGATCGAGTTTTGTACATATCCTATGGAGAATGAGCCTGCCAAATCAAACAAGAATCTAAGAGAAACAGTTCAGGAGGATGATGAAGTAAGAGATGGTGAAGGGGGTTTGGGAGGAGAAACAATGCAACTTGAAGATGAAGAACAAGATCCAATGGAATGGGCGAGGACAGACTTAGCTGGTGAAAATCAAGGGGAAACATTAAACACTAGGACTGGTGCTGAACCAAAAAGATTACCTGATACATATAACAGTGGCCAGCATTTGGTGAGAACATCCCATCCTATTGGAAACTTGTTAAATGGGGAGAGGCAGAGTCAATCTCCTGTCAGTCAGTAGCATAGAGATGAGATAGATGCTAGAAACAAGGGATATAAGTATTCGATAGCAACAATTGATCTATTAGCATCAGAGGTTGCTGGTAGTTGGGCAGTCAGTACAGTTGGTTCAGTTCATGGTGACAATGAATCTCTTCGGAGTGATGACAGACAGCCAGGGACAGGAAGGATCAGTGATGAAGGAATTAATCAAGATTTTTATGCTAGTTAGATTGCAGCAGCAGGTGAGAATATTAGGTCCAGGCAAGATCTACTATTAAGTAGCTTGAAGTGTCAACACACAGTGCCTGAAGATGCAGTGGCAGGAAGTCAAAATTCTCCACCTCCCAAGTTAGCTTCTCGGCAAAGCTATGAGCACCAAGCTTTGAATGAGATGCTTGATATTGTTGCCCCTGATTTCAGGCAGCTTCATGGACTTAGAAGAAATAACGATAATGCCCTTGAAACTGAAGAAGATATTGAAGGGGAAGAAGATGATAAAAATCATGATGATGATGACACTGAGGAGGGTTTAGAAGAACCAGAATCTGAATAGGAAACTGTCTTTCTATTAACTCTGGATGTGTCTGAACACATGCCAAATGCTTCTCCTGTCATGGCATTGCAATTTTTCTTTGGTAAGCCATGCCATTATTTGGTGTTTTTATGACTTCCATACCTAATGGTTTGAAAATTTGACTACTGTAGTTTGGTTGAAGCAATGATCCATGGATGGTAATGCCCATTAGATGTATAAGCGTGCTAAGGTTTTGCTTGGAAGGTGCTTAGAAATCTTTTGGCTCTCTGAACATTGCGATTTCTTGTATAACTGTAGATGAGTTCCTATTTATTGACTGTTATTCTACATAAGCAGAGTACACTTTGGCACTTTGGTGCATAAGCACCTTGACTCTGCCTCTGTAATATTGATTATAAAATTCTAGCAGACAAGATCTGTGAGGAAGTGCTCCAAATTTCTAGGAAAACATCATATATTTATGATGATATACCATTGCTTAGTAAACTGATGCAAACAAATAACAGGTTTTTTTTTTCCTGGGCAAACGAATATATGCATTTACTGGGAACCAATTACAACTAACAACCAAAGATACTACTTGAATCTGAAATCTTCCACCTTTGCTTGCTAAGAAACTATTTATCTGTTGATATTTTTTCATCCTTTTTCATTCTCACTCATCTTGTTCTTCATTTCTGTGCATGATCCTTCTTTCCTGCTCACTTTGTCATCTTAATTGCTCCATCTTAGTCATAAGCTTCTCTTCTCATTATTCGCCAAGTTTCCCCGTCCATATGGCCTCTCTTGGGAATCTATTTCTTGAGTATTAATTCCTAGAGTCGACATATTGTTATCCTTTCTACTACTATTGTTTGTAGGAACTTATTCTAGCGTAGGCACCTACACTTCATTTGGCAGCTCCTAAGGGGCATGTTCTTTCTTGGGAAAAGTATGATTCTGATTTATGCCTATAGCCTTACCATACATTTTGATGTCATCCCAATCAAGTCTACGTAGGAATTTTGCTATTATATGTATGGTATTATGGCATCCCAAACATCTAAAAGGGATTCCCCAGTAATCCACTCGTTTTATGATAGATTGTGTACTCTAATAGATATCAAGGGTAGCCGAGAGACCTTCTATGGAATCTGGTTCAATGAAAAACCATGCTACTCATTTTTCTAGAAGGCCAGCACTCCCTTCATCGACATAATAGAATTTTCCTATCTTGTTGGCAATTTCCATGATTTCCTTCTTGGTCCATAGTTCCAAAGGAAGGCTATGGAGTTTAACCCATATGCATTTTCGCTGGGGATCTTCTTTAATAGGATTAAATCTGACTGTCTAATTCTACAAGCATAAAAATCCCCTACTTTTCACACATGAGATTGAGCTAGTCCTATCTGCATCTTCCACTGTCATGAAGTGGAATCCAAACCAACTATTGAGGAGCATGCTTACCTTCGGTCTATTTCCAACAATACAGAACCAACATTTCTGCACCCATTCTTTCATTTGTCTACTAGACATCCTAATGTGTTCCCAGTGGCCCACCAATACCTTATGCTTCATCTTTACCACATTATCCCAATATATATCAATACCCATAATGAGTTTTTGTATCTGTTCCTGGTTCTTGATCGATTTCTTTTACGTTTGTCTATTTTTTTTTAGATCGGGTTCCATTTGAAGATTCCTTTCCAAGATATGTATCTGAGTCCTCATGTTGGGATGTTTTCAACAGGCCAATGGATGTGGGAACTTGATTTGGTCTTCCCAGTCTCTCTTCAAATTCATTTTCTATGACTATCGATACTTCTATAATTTTCCTATCATCGTAAATCTATTCCATAGAAAAAGATTGACCAACCATGTCAATATTGACTATTAGAACTGCATTACTTTTTAAAGCCAACGTATTGGTCACCACAATGCTACTACATATGGGTGAAAATAAAATCCAAATAAAATATGAAAGTGTGACCGATTTTATTTGTACTATAGAACAAAGGCTAGTGGGTTAATCTCCTAAAAAAAGGTGTTAACATAGTCTGTCGAAAGGTACATTTTGCATCAGGATAACCCCTAGACTACTATCTTTTTATGAGGAAGCAAAAACATGGAAAATGTTTGGTTAGGTAGGAATAAAACTTGTCAATTTGGCCTAGATTGAGTGATTAAAAGAGAAGGTTGTTAGGCTCTCCACCATTTCATGGATTGGTATAGTGATGAGACAAAAGAAGCTCTCTCTTGAGACTTGACTAGGTGATTCATAACAGTTGTGCTGTTGGTGCCTTAACTTAGCCAGAAAATGCCAAAACTCTATTGATGCACAAAACTTATTACTGAATCTACCTCAGGGTATGCCATAGTCACTGAATATGACATGCATGGTTTTACCAAGGAGGCCCTAAACTTTTGAACAATGAAAATTTACATTGGTATCTTGGCAGTAGATGCATTGGTCTTATTAGCATTACACCACTTTTAATATGGGTCTTCACAACAAAGAATCACCATTACACTTTGTTGATTTGTGTTAAAAAGAAACATAACACGCAATAGATTTCTTTTGGCATGCAATGTTGTTGTTGGTAGTTTTCTTGTATTTGTGCCACATGTAAAGCTAACATGCGTTAAATTTCTTTCACCTTGCAATATTTTTATTGGAAACGTGCTTTTGTTTGGGCTAGAAACTATGCTAGATTTCTTTTTCTTTGCAATATTTTTGTTGTCAATTTGGTTGTTTATGATAAAAGCAAATCTAGCAAGTGTTAGATTTCCTTCACCTTGGCAATGTTATTGGAAATTTTGTGCTTGTGTTTGGGCTAGAAGTTGTGCTAGATTTCGTTTGCTATGCAATATTGTTGTTTTCAATTTGGTTGTTTATTATAGAAGGAAATCTAACACGTATTAGATTTCCTTCACCTTGGTAACGTGCTTTTGTTTGTGTTAGAAGTAAATATAACATGCACTAGATTCCTTCTGGCATGAAATGTTGTTTTTGGTAGTATGCTTGTATTTATGCTACATGTAAAGCTAGCACGCGTTAAATTTATTTTACCTTGCGACGTTGTTATTGGAAATGTGATTGTTTTTTTGATAGAAGTTGGATTTGGTTTTCCCTACAATATTATTGTTGGCAATGTGCTTTTGTTTGTGCTAGAAGTAAATCAAGCGTATGCTAGATATCTTTCACATTGCAATGTTGTTTTTGGCAATGTGATTGTGTTTGTGCTAGAATAAACTTTAGAATGTGTAAGATTTCTTTTAATTTGAAATGTTTTTGTGAGTAATATGCTTCTATTTACGTTAGAAGGAAATTTAGCATGTGGTGGATTTCCTTGCCTTACAATATTCTTATTGACAATGTGCTTGTTTGTCCTAGAAGGAAATCTAGCACGTGCTAGATTTATTTGACCATGTAATGTTGCTTTTAGCAATATGCTTATGTTAGTAGTAGAAGGAATGATATTGATTGTTAGCTTTCATTTGAGGAAACAATGTTTCATTACATACAATATTACTACCATGCTATTTTAATTTTTGCATCTATATCACTTTTTCGTAAGTTGTGTGTTTTTGTGAAAATATATAGTCATAATTTACACGGTTCAACCTTTTAATTACAAGTTACGATTTAATTGTTGTTGCAGAATTGATACAAGCTACAATGGAAAATATAATTTTGGCAAAAGGGGACTATGTTGATCTCCTTATTAATGATCAAGTCATTGGGCTAGGAAGGGTCGAATCTGCAGAGTCCGGAACTTATTATGTTGGAGAAAGGGTTAACGCTGGTTATGTTACAATTTTGATAATTGTTGTAACTCAACCACATTTGATTGATGAGGATGTTAATGAAGGGGACATACATCCATGGAAGATCATGGATTTGAGACACAACATAGGTAAATCAAAATATTGAAGCATGTGTTATATATTATTGATAGCATAATAAATGTTTTTTTTGAGTAAATACTAACCTTATTTACATTTGTTTATAGGTGCAAATTTTTCTTCCACATTTTCTATTGGAGCCAAGGTAGATCTTCTGCAACATGGAGTGAAGGTGGGCGAGGGCTCCATATTCAATACAGATCTTGGGCATAAAGTGCATGGAAAGATGGTAAAGCAAGGATGCATAGTGGTTAAAATCGAGAAGGTGTTAAAACATAATGCTCCTCTACCACATCCAACAGGATTTGAGCATACACTTGGGGGTGCATTAGAATATTATGAAATTTGGCCAGAATCAGATTTGGAGCCTCACTATCATGATCATGCCACAAATATTCCCCAAGATAGGGTTAGATTCATATGTACAAAGGTTTCTCTTACACATGAATGCATGGGAACAAGCATGTGCATTGCCAAAGAAATGCTAGTTAATGTCCGCGAGGATGACATTGTTGAGGGTGAAACACTAGGTGAAATGGATTTTGGTGTTTTTCTAGAAGAGATAGATGGAAATTGTGAGATATGAAGAATTGGGGATAAGTCTATACATTGTTTGGTTAGATGGCCAATAAATAAGTTGGTGGACAACAAAGGTGTGATATTAAGGGTTAAGGAAAAGTTCAAGGAGCCACCCAAGGAAATGGTGATATGGGATGTTATAGAGGACAAAAAACCCTTAAACAATTGGGATGGGTTCTTTTGTAATGAAAAAGATAGAAACTCAATTGATGTGCATGTAACAAGGCCATATAAAAGGATTAAACGAGTTATGGCTACAAAAAATTTTGCAAAATGTCAAACAAAAATAGATGAAGAGAAAGAAATTCGATTTTTGGCAGCAAATGTATGTTGTAGAAAAGATTGTCTTCAACATGTGGATAGGAAGGCCATTGCAGGTCCTAGAAGGGATATGAGACAAATAAATAAAAATGGTATTAGAGAATTTGTCTTGAATTCACTCATGTCAAACACAGTCATGTCAAAGGGCCATGGCGGTGGCCATGGCTTACCACCTATTGCTAGAAATGTAAAGGTCATGAGATTTAATGGGAATATTATTTGTAAGAAAGCATGGTATAAGATACATAAAATTCCTCAAAGCACATTCTATAACTACCAGCATTATTTCCAACATGGACAGATCAAAGCTATTCATGGTAACACCAACACATGCAAAGCAAGAGCTCACACAGTGGCAACCATAGAAATATTGCACAAAATTGTAATGGATAATTCAGATTTTTCACCAAACCAAACACGTCAAGTTGAAGAAGATGGAACATCTGCTCCTTTAAGATTGCTTCCTTCAACTTACACACAAAATTCTTTGTTAAAAGAGATCAATGAGGGTCTTCAAAAGCTCAATTACCCATCAATATCACAGTCAACAATGAGCAAGATTTGGAATACTAAGTTTCAAGATGTGGCATTTTCAAAGAACACTAACTTCAATAAATGCAATGAATGTATTGTGTTGAAAGCACAAATGAAGTCAGCAACTACAAAAGAGTTGGAAGAAAAGGCACGAGGTAGGTTGAAGAAACATAACAAGATTGTTATGTGTGGAAGATATTGCTACTATGCCCATAGAATTATGTCAGAGCGGTTTCCAAAGGAGTGTTTGAGAATTATCCATGATAAAATGGACAAAACAAAGACTTCAATCCCAAGGCTACGTGTCAAATCAAAATCTATTGTAGGAACAAATTTAGGTTTTTCATTGATAGGTATGCTTACACATGGGCATAAGGCAGGAGGTTTTGGTCATTTCTCCTTACCATTTGTCCATATGGGATCACAATTTACTATTACATCTCTTGCAAAGTGCTTAAGGGACCTTGAAGACCCACAAATGGATATGTATGGTGATCTACTTTATGAAAGTGGAATTTCAAGAAACCCACTTATAAATGCATTACTTGACACCTCTATTTACTCAAAATGTCAAGGGTACAAGGATGATTTTATATCTCATGGAAGTTCAAAAAGTCATAATGTTGATTTTAAACCTCTTCCTCCACATTTGTTGTTACAGTTGGACAATGCAGCAAGTGATAATAAGAATCACTATCTTTTCATGTTTCTATCACTTTTAAATGCACTCGGTGTCTTCATCACTATTGAGGTTGGGTTCTTGCTTGTGGGGCACACCCATGAAGACATAGATGGAACCTACGGAAGAATGTCTTCCAACCTAAAAAGTAAAGATATTTATTATTTACCTGAAATGATGGATACATATCACACAATTGAAGAAAATCGAGTGTTTCCACCTACACTTATTGACAAGGTCTATGACTTCAAAAGTTTCCTTAATGGATACATCAAGGAGGGAAAAAATGCACTAGTTGGACATCTTAATGTCCAATACTTCCAATTTCTTGTACTCAATGATGTTCCAGCACTAAGGTACAAAGAATCAATTAGAGTATTGAGTGGTCAGAACCAGTTGAGTTATGGAATATAGATGATGAAGGCCGACCTATAATTCCCGTAGGGAAGCCATCTTTCTTAGCTTCCAAACAGAATGATGTCTATTTAAAATAACTAAAGGAAGGGATAACATCATACATAAAAATGTGGAAAGACACTATTGGGAATGAGGATTCACCAATTGTTACGGAGGAATGGAAAAATAAAGTAGTGTATTGGGAAAAAGTTCTTGATACATTAGATGGAATCTATAATGATCATAGAATAATAGATGGAAGTGATTCATCTTCTGAGGATTTCTGGCCCAGGACAAGGCACATTGTTGATGTTGATCGTAATGCACTCCAAGTAATGTCAATTATTATGGATGGAGATTTTGATAATGTGATAGATGAACCAATATATGTTGGACCTAAATGCAACAAGCCAAAACCAACTTTCGGTTCAATGATTAATGTTGAGAAAGGAAAGATGTTGCTAGTTAGATCAGGAAATGAGGATGCAGGAGAGATGATTTGGATGGTAAAATCCATCTCAAATATCTTTAGGGATAATGAAAGTGAGAATCTTCATGTAAAGGTTGACTGGTGGAAGCCTATGTCAGGGAAATATAATGGAAAATTTTTAGAGCAATATTGGGTACCAAATCCTGATGACACAGAACTTGGCTCTATTCCAATTAATACCATAGTGTGGGCATGGATGCCAAAGAAAGAACATTGCAAGAAGATCAAGATAAATAAATATGGTGTAGAAGCCATTCTTGATCTACTTGAGCGAATATCTTAAGAGTAGGTTTATATGATTCATGAATGTAAATTTTTTTTGAAGGATCTATTAATATACATTCATACACACTTTTCCATATTTGTTGTATATCAAATATTCTCTTCATATTCTTTTTGGAGGAGTTTTATATCATTTAATATTTCAATGTAATCATGTGTTATATAAATTACATGACAATGCCATAAAATATTTAAGTTTTCAAAGCTTTATTTGACCAACATGACTTCTCACCATATCAAATATGCATAATCAAATTCAATAATGCACTTAAAAAAATCTTCTAAATTTGGTCTATTAAAAAAACAATGGAGTACCTAATTAGTATTCTATTTAATATAAACCATTTAAACACTTAATGAATAAATGATAGACACTAGATATAATGTTTGAGGTGAGTTTTCCTTAATTTTCCTTATTATAATTGATATAAATCAAATTCACTATCTTGTTGCACTCTAATTTATAAAAAAAATATTTTGATCATTGAACAACACAACTAGAATTATAAAATATTTCCTCTTATAGATTTTGAAGTGGTGCCAACATTGTACTAGTATAATTAATATGTACTTAACGTAGGAAAAATAGTTAGTGTCAATTTAAAATGGTCAATAATAGTAAGAAAAACAATATTAGTATATTCTTAAATAACTTTATAGAAAAGTTTTTTTTTGCAAAATCTATTATTCACGAGTCAAATTTAATACATAAATATAAATGTTAATGATAATAGAAATAATGTAAGGAATCTAAGTTTTAGATGAATATTATTCACGAGTCAAATTTAATATATAAATATAAATGTTAATGATAATAGAAATAATGTAAGGAATCTAAGTTTTAGATGAATGTTAATATGTTTTTTCAATATAATATCCTTAAACACTACAAGAATATAAACTAAACATTTGTAATAAATATCTTAGTCAATTTTCTCTCTTTCTTGTTGTATTTGAAAATAATCAAATTGTACTACTTTGTTACTATTCTAATTCATGATTGATTTTTATCATTATGGTCAATAATAGTAAGAACAACAATATTAGTATATTGTTAAATAACTTCATAGGTAAGTTTTTTTTTTTGCAAAATCTATTATTCAAGAGTCAAATTTAATACATAAATATAAATGTTAATGATAATAGAAATAATGTAACTAATCTAAGTTTTAGATGAATGTTAATATGTTCTTTTGAATATAATATCCTTAAACACTACAGGAATAAAAACTCAATATTTGTAATAAATATCTTAGTCAATTTTCTCTCTTTCTTGTTGTATTTGAAAATAATCAAATTGTACTACTTTGTTACTATTCTAATTCATGATTGATTTTGATCATTAAAATGATTAATAATTGAGACGAGAGGCTCATTTTACAACCCAATATGGGGGGAAAAATAAAAATTATGTTCTAAATAGAAAAATAAAAGAAATGAATATTTTGTTAAGTAATTAGAAGTATATAAAATGTGTGAATTATTATGTTTAAATTTTATACTTTTCAAAAAATTTCAGCTAGAGATACAGAGAAACTATTTGAAGATTTATGTTAACTAATTTATGTCAATATCAACTTCATATATATCTATATATAAGAAAAAAGTTTTTTATGGTTAAAATTCTTATTTGGTCATATATATACTCTATTTAGCATTCAAAAATACAGTTTCAACAATGAAAAATAACACATTGTATCTTCCATTCAAAATATTTGCACGTGAAGAAATTTGATCCTTACATCTCCACTTAAAATGGATCTATGATGGTATATATTGGACACATTACTATGATCATTTGTCACTAAATAAATTTATATTTAATATATAGCTTGCTTATTAATCTATTATTAATTAAGTAAGTCTCAAGTTTTAAACATAGAAGTACAAATAATAAATAAAAATAAATTATGCTACTACTCGCATTCAACATTTAATTTGATCTTAAAAAAATATTTTCTCCTCAACTCTAAAATGGTGCAAACTTCCTACAATAGTATGTAATGTTGATGGTGATAATGATGATTATCATCCACTAAGACCAAATATGGTATTTAAGAAGGTTAAAAGATATTACTAAATGTTATTTCAAATTTTATTGTTATGCTAAAAAAACATTAAAAGGAGTGTTTCAAGATCATCATAATTTTGTTTAGTTAAACAATCTCGGAGGTTGGTAGTGTCACAAATATTTTGAAATTTAATTCCAATATGAGTATAAACTGGATGATCTATGACGGTTTTTAAATCTTCAACCACATTACTAGTGTTGCAAAGGTGATAGTCTTTTTATTGTGCTAACACTCTTTTAGTAATAATCATAACTTAACACATACATGATATTTTACTATATATTGGATTATAATTAAATGGGTTAATAATAGCAACATACACGTCATTATTTTCATAAAATAACCTTAACAAACTTATCTTTTAACATAAACCATACAAATATTAAAAATAGATAATGTAAAGAATTCACATTAAGAT
Organism: Pinus tabuliformis; assembly: GCA_031772625.1. NCBI lineage: Eukaryota > Viridiplantae > Streptophyta > Pinopsida > Pinales > Pinaceae > Pinus > Pinus tabuliformis. The sequence continues at coordinate 564,698,949 of CM062809.1, read as the reverse complement.
GTGAAAGATTTGCTTTTGCAAGTTTATATAAATTTGTTTTACAAATTTTATCATGATAATTTTTACAGCAAAAATGGTGAATATCTACATTAAAATTAGTGAACTAAGTGACTTTCTAATTCCTCATTTCGAAAAAATTTAATCTAGTTAATGTTCTAAATAATGGTATATATTGGACACATTACTACGATCATTTGTCATCAAATAACTTTATGATATATATTAATCTATTATTATTTAAGCAAGCCTCAATCTGCTACTGACATTCAACATTTAATTTGATCCTAATTTTTTTTTTTCTCCTCAACTCTAAAATAGTGCAAACTTCCTACAATAGTATGTAATTATGATGGTGATAATGATGATTATCATCCACTAAGACCAAATAAGGTATATAAGAAGGTAAAAAGATATTACTAAAAGTTATTTTGAATTTTATTGTTATACTCAAAATGCATTAAAAGAAGTGTTTCAAGATCGTCGTAATTTTGTTTAGTTAAACAATCAAGAAAGTTGGTAGCGTCACAAATATTTTGAAATTTAATTCCAATATGAGTATAAACTAGATGATCTATGAGAGTTTTTTTAATCTTCAACCATATTACTAGTGTTGCAAAGGTGATAGACTTTTAAATTGTGCTAACACTCCTTTAGTAATAATCATAACTTAACGCATACATGATATGTACTATATCAGATAATAATTAAATGGGTTAATAATAGTAACATACGCCATTATTTTCATAAAATAACCTTAACAAACTTACCTTTTAATATAAACCATAAAAAATATTAAAATAGTTAATGTAAGGAATCCAAATTAAGATTTGAAAGATTTGCTTTTGCAAGTTTATATAAATTTGTTTTATAAATTTTATCATGATAATTTTACACAAAAAATGGTGAATATCTACAATAAATTAGTGAACTAAGTGACTTTCTAATTCCTCATTTTGAAAACACTTAATTTAGTTAAAGTTCTAAATAAGGGTATATATTGGACACATCACTAAGATCATTTGTCATTAAATAACTTTATACTTAATATGTATCTTGTATATTAATCTATTATTCATTAAGAAAGCCTCAATCAACTTTTTTATTAACATAAAAGTAAAAATAATAAATAAAAATAAATTATGCTACTACTCACATTCAACATTTAATTTGATACTATTTTTTTTCTCCTCAACTCTAAAATGGTGCAAACTTCCTACAATATTATGTAATTATGATGGTGATAATGATGATTATCATCCACTAAGACCAAAAATGGATAAAAAGATATTACTAAAAGTTATTTCGAATTTTATTGTTAATATGCTCAAAAAGTATTAAAAGAAGTGTTTCAAGATCATCATAATTTTGTTTAGTTAAACAATCAAGAAGGTTGGTAGCGTCACAAATATTTTGAAATTTAATTCCAATATGAGTATAAACTGGATGATCTATGAGAGTTTTTTAATCTTCAACCATATTATTAGTGTTGCAAAGGCGATAGACTTTTAAATTGTGCCAACACTTTCTTAGTAATAATTGTAGCTTAACACATACATGATATTTACTATATCTGATTATAATTAAATGGGTTAATTATAGTAAAATACACATCATTATTTTCATAAAATAACCTTAAAAAACTTATCTTTTAATATAAACCATAAAAACTATTAAAATAGATAATGTAAGGAATCCAAGATTAAGATGTGAAAGATTTGCTTTAGCAAGTTTATATAATTTTTTTTATAAAGCTTATCATGATAATTTTTACAAAAAATGGTGAATATCTACATTAAAGTTAGTGAACTAAGTGACTTTCTAATTCCTCATTTTGAAAAAACTTAATCTAGTTAAAGTTCTAAATTCTAGATCCATTGAAAACTTCCAAATTTAATGAAATATGTGTTGTAAGCTCAATAAACTCTTGTCGTTTGAATCTTTAAAACATTTTTGATGAAATAATTGTAAATTATAGAACTAATTCAGTAAAAGTAGAGCTTCGTTCTATCCCCTGGATTCAATCCTCACAAGTAGTGGTTTGCTCATAATGTTCATACCTAACTTGTATGCGTTATCATAACAGATTGTCCACAAAAGACATGAATACCTAGGTGATTAAAAATGACTCACAAAGAGAGAAAGAATGTCGAGAATAATTTAAAACTCTAACAAACTAATTGGAAGTTAATTGTCATTGAATAATTGATTCCCTATTCACAAAGTTCTTGAGTTGTTTTGGATGATTGGGAAATATTTTTAAAGCATTTATTAGTTTCATTTTCAGCAAGAACCACCCAAGATGCGTGTATATTCCGAATTACTGAATTCTTCATTTCTTTATTAAATTTTAAGAATATATATATATATATATGTGGGGAAACGATATTAACAGTGCTCGATAAATAAGTTAATTTTTGTAGTTGTTGGGATGTATATATACTAGAGTATGAGGTTTTTTCAAAATATAGAAGAATACAAAAAAGGGGTTTTATGATTTTTAATTTAAAAGAATACAAAGTTGATGTTTTTTTTTAATATAAATAAGAAATGGCATGAAAGCCATACTCAAGTGCCACTCAAAACTAAGAACATTAAGCATGTTTTTTAAATTTTATATTATTCTATTTAAATAATTCAAATCTAAAATATAAAATACATTTTTAGTTTTTTATGGTAAAAAATTAAAGATAATATTAAAATAATAATAATTATATATATATATATATATATATATATATATATATATATATATATTTTCTCAAGGAAAAATCGTAATTTTCCATTAATTTGAAAAATTACATATGGTAGATGCCAGTGGCATATGCATAACTGTTGACCAAGGCCAGTAAATTACATATAATAGATGCCAATGGCATATGCATAATTGCTGGCCAAGACCAGTTCAAGTATCTGTCAAAAAATAATAAGTTTTGGCTGAAGCCTTGCCAAAAAATAATAAGTTTTGGCCGAAGCCATGCCAAGAAAGAGCTATACATATTCACCTCACAGGGTGTTCATCGTGTCTATCATGCAGATAATTTTAAAACATAAATATATACATATAATGATATTGAGTATCAACAGTAGAAAAAACCATCCAAAATTAGGACCTGTTCGCCTGAGGATATGCTCTGTCTATGTATGGCCAATGGTAATATTGATATTTTTCTGCTCTGAGCTATTCCTGAATCATCCACAAGCCTCTGGGGTGTGCCGGGGCCTCCTTGGATAATTTTCGAGTAGCCTCATTATGTTCCCTGTAGATTTGTTGACAGGTGATAGAGTTAAATTGTGCCTTGAAAACCATAATCTCATCCAGAATGTTTCTAAGTGTATGAGCATGACAGTTATTTATAGTGTTGAACCAGTTTATGATGATTTTGGAGTCTCCAAAAATCTGTAGATTAATGCAAGAGTGTGCCAGTGCAAAATGCAGAAGACGCCTGAAAGTAATCAATTCTGCAAAGTTGTTTGTTCCCTCCCCCAATCCCAACTATATTTTGAAATGGTGTTGTTCTGTTAGGTATAGTAGGATACCCCTACCACATCCTTGAGCTTGGGCTGCTCCATCGAAGTATGCCTATGGGATGGAGCGGTCTATAGTCTCAGAGGTATGAGATCGAATTGTAGTAGGTTGGGGCTCCTCGGGAATTTCATGGTAGGCGACAATGATCTTAGCTGTTATGAGTGGCCATTGTGCCGGTGTTCCTTTAAAAATGATACCATTCCTTGTCAGCCAGATCGTCCAACATATGAGAAGAGGTAAACATAGAGTCTTTTTGTCCTGATGCTCATCAATCCAGTTGTTCCATGCTTCAGGGATCAAGATGCCGTGTCATCTACCCTGCTTGGAGAGGAGATGTAAAACTTGTTGCCACAGCTGTACATTCATTGGACAGAATAGAAATAAGTGTTCATTAGTTTCCTCCGCCTGTGTACAGAGTACGCACCAATGCAGCCCATAGTGAGATCTGTGCATGAGATTTTCTCCGGTGGGTGTCTTGTTGTTGAGCACATTCCACATAAAGAGTCTAGCTCGTGGAGGCGCTTTGAGCTTCCAGATCTTTCGCCACCAGTGCAGAAGAACAGGTGGTTTGCAGTCCAAGAGGAGGTTTGGGTAGCCCGCTTTAGGTGAGTATTTCCCATGTTTTGTCGGGGTCCATATGAGCTCATCAGGACCCTCCTTAATGCGCACATGAGCTTCATTAAGGGCATTAATATATCCTTCCTAGGTCTAATGCCAGTGATTAGGAATGCCCAGGTATCGAGCAGATAACCATGCTTGTTCGAAAATGGAATTGTTCTCCAAGTTTTCTATCTGTGCGATCACCTTAATGTGCCTCTGGTTCAGGAAGTGTATGAGCTCTGGAGGTAGCTGATGCATGTTGCCCCCACCGGTCCATGGATCCATGCCTATTCGGGCCATATTGCCTTCATTGATTTTCCAAGCAAGACCCACTCTGATGTTGGCCATAGTATGTAGTATAGCTTTCCAAACAATAGAAATCCCTATGCGAGGCTAGGTTGGAATGTGAATCCAGTCCATGAGATGGTGTGGCCAGATATATTTGTGGTATGTGACTTCGGTCCAGAGATTCTGTGAAGTGAGCAAGGACCATCCCATCTTGGATGCTAATGCATGAGCAAAAACGGAGAGGTATTTTAGTCCTCAACCACCCAATTTCTTAGGTAGAGCGATCTGCTTCCATCCTACCCAAGCAAATGGCTTGCCCTCTTTATATCCATTCCAAAGGAATTTGTAGCAAATCTTCTGTATGCAGGCAATAATTCCTTTAGGGATCTAAGCCAACATCATCCAGTATACAGGGGTAGCTTCCAAGACAAATTTTATGAGGACAAGGCGACCTACTCTTGAAAGGAACCAATGGTTCGAGTTTTTTAACCTCTTCTCAATTTTAATTACAAGCCAAATCCAATCCACAATTCGATAGCAGTGGGGCTTGAGCCAGAACCCCAGGTATTTGAGGCCATCCTCCAGATGATGTTGTTGGAATGGAAAAAATTGATGAGCAATTTTGGCTTCACGGGGGGAAGAATAGGAGAGGGTGATGGTGGATTTGGAGTGATTTTCTTTCATGTCAGTGGCCATAGCAAAGAGATTGAGGATGTCATGGAAAGTAGATGAGTCCTGTTGGATGCCATCTAGGAGAATGAGGACATCATCAACAAAATGTAGATGGGTGAGGTAGCAGTGGTCATTCATTTTCAACCCATGTAATCATCCATCCCTCTTGGCTGATGCAATGAGTCTACTGAGGCCCTCCATTACAATCAGGAAGAGTAGAGGGGAAAGAGGGCATCTTTTCCAAAGGCCTCTCTTAGCATGGAAAAAATGCGAAGAAAAGCCATTAACGAGGACATTGAAGGATGCCGAGTTGATGCAGCACATGATCCAGTCGATGAAGGGAGGGAGAAAGCCCAGATGTGTGAGAATCATTTTGATATAAGGCCAACTAACCCTATCAAAAGCTTTGGCGAGATCAATTTTGAGAATGGCTCCTTTAATCTTTTTGTGCATGATAAATGGAGGGCTTCTTGAGCGGTTCTAATAGCTTCATGAATTTGTCTATTCTGAAGGAATGAAAATTGTTCAAGGGAGATGTGGCGAGACAGAATGGGTCGGAGCCAATTTTCAATAATCTTGGCTATGATTTTGTAAAAGCAATTACATAAGAAGATAGGGCGGAAATCGTTGAAGGATGTGAGGGAGTCAGATTTAGGGACTAAGGCAATGAAAGTGGAGTTAATGGCCTCATACATACACCCAGAAGTTCTGCATTCTTCTACCACCTTAAGCAGATCAAGTCCAATGAGTTCATAGAAAGCAAGGAATAATTCGATAGTCCATCCGTCTGAACATGGACTCTTATCTTTTTTGAACCATTTCAATGTTCCTTCTAGCTCTGCCTGTGTGACCGGGGAAATGAGATCCTCAATTGAATCCAAATCCACAAATCTGGGGAAGTGTCCTGCAATTCGGACAATTTCAGCAATGGTTGCCTCTCGATGGGCCATAAAGAGGTGTCTGAAGTGTGTATTCCCCAAGTGAGAGAGTTGTTTGAAGGTAGTTTCCATGCTTCCATCTTCCATGGGCATATTCCAGATAATATTGGAAATTTTCATTCCGTTTGCATAATTTTGGAAGAACTTTGTTTTCTCATCCCCAGCTTGTAACCAGATTGCATGGCTTTAGAGTTGCCAGGTTTATTCCCGATCCTTTAGTATTTTGGATTTCTGATTTTCCAATTCAATTAGATGGGTCTTGGCATCTGCAGATGTGAAACCTTTGTTCTGGTCGTCCAGAAGAGATGCCAAAGTTTTCTCAACTTCAGCGAGGGTATTGTCATCCCTCTTGGTTTCTTCCTTGGCCCATTTAACAGAGAGCCTTTTGAGCACTAAGAGGTTGGAGCAGAGGCCTTTTGCCTAAGTTCTGCCCCTGGATGGCGGATGAAGACGCCAAAAACCATTAACCATTTGGATGTAGGATGGGTCCTTTAGCCAGGTAGAATTGAATTTGAACAGTGCCCCTGGTTTTTTTGGGGGACCTGAAATCTCCATAAATATGGGGGAGTGGTCTGTAATACCGCCTGATCCCACCCATTGTCTGTAAAGGGATAGCTTTTGAATCAGAGTCCTTGATCAGGAATTTGTCCAGTCTCCTAGCCAATGCAACTGCACCCATTCTCCGATTTCTCCAAGTAGGAAGAGGTTTGATCATAGGAATGTCCGTCAGATGATGTTGATCCAACAACATCTCCATAGTTTCAGTGAGCATGTCCACTTGTGCATTGGTCCTCCTGGATTCTCCATATCCAATGGAGAAATTTAGATCACCACCGATGATGAGATTATACGAGGATGTGATCGATAGATTGAGAAATCGATTCCAAAAGGCCTCTCTGGTGTGACATGGTCCATATACATTGATTATGTGGATGTCCATCCCCAACTCAGATGAAAAAATATCCATACCAATGAATCCAACCCCCCCCCCCAAGAGGCCCTCAGGTTTATGGTGCGGGGGTTATAACCCAAGGCCAAACCGCCTGATCGCCCTATTACATCTAGGGATTGAAAGATCCAGCCAGGCTTCAAAGAGCTGAGAGTGCGGGAGGTAAGGTCAGCTTCTCCCAAGGTTTCTTATAAGAAAATGATGTCAAGAGACTCAGATTCAAAGAGTCTTCTAAGGGCTAGTTTTTTGGGCGAGCTAGCCATGCCCCTGCAATTGAAAGAGATCCACTTCATGGGGGCGGATGTGCATGGGCGTTTGAAGTTCTAAGCACCTGATCAAGAGAGGATTGTCTGCCAGAGGAAACTTCTGCCCCAACAATCAGAATAGCTTTAGATAGATGTGATTTTCGGCCACGATTGGATTTGAGGGGGAGAGGAGAGGAGATTAGGCCCAGTTTAAAGGGGGATTTTCCATCCTCAGATGAGGGTAGATGAAACCTAATATTGTAGGGATGGGGTGTGTTTGGTCAATTTAGAGTGTCCTAAATTGCTATATTAATTGTCAAGCCGGGAGTCGTAAACTATTAAAGTGTGGCGCACTATATGTGCAAGGTAACCTATTTCTTACTTTTTGTCGTTTTTTATTTTTTATTTTGTTTTGGGGGTTTTTATCTTCGTTTATCTCCCAATGTGAAATGGAAATTCTATCCCTGAGTTTTAAGATTACTCTAAAAGACAAGTATGGATATAAATTTTCAAGGCAATTATGTCCTTTATAATGATTCCAAAACTTCAACCTTTAGAGGGTCTTAGAACATACTAATGATGAAATTAATTCCTAAAAGAAAATGAAAATGTGCCACTATTCTAATCAAACAAACAGTGAACTATTGATCATGAAACCATTATCCCTGCTGCTGTCTAAATACAAAAGAAATGAATTAAGCTATTGCACTCAAAGAAACCCAAAAATTGCAAGTAAAGAAAAAGCAAAAATCAAATTACATCAATTCATAGTCTGACCCCTCACCAGTTAGTCCAGCTATGGCTTTCAGAGGTAATCATCAACAACTTGAGCAATCTAATATCTAATTGCAGAAAAGTAAACTAAAATCAAATCACATCAATTCATAGTTTGACCCCTCGCCAGGTAGTCTAAGCTATGGCTTTCGGAGGTAATCATCAACAACTTGAGCAATCTGATATCTAAACTGTCTAACGAAGCAAATGAACTAAACTGAAATCAACAAAACGGAACTGGAATTAAAAGCTAAGAAAAGAAAGTCAACAAAAAGACTGATTCCATGTCACTAGTTTTTGCAAAAGGAAATGTATGAAGATGCCCAGGCCTACTGTAATCTGGAACATGCACACTGATCAGCATTAACAACAATGTACAAAGCATGTAAAATTATGAACAAGAATGAAGCGTTAGTACATAGTAAATGAAATATACATAAGTGAATAACTATGGCATATTTGCAATAAACATAAAGAAACACAACATGAAACTGTACAACAATAAGAAACGAAACCTCAGCGTGTACAAGGGCCTTCTGCACAACCTCGGGCAACAGCTATCAATCAAGAATTACGCTCACGCAGTCATGTAGAAACAAAGTCTTCTCATATATTTCAAAACGCAGTCACAACAATGAAACTAGTGTCACAGCACAGTGGGCCTTTTATCAGCAAAATTATATTCAAAAGACTAACTCCTATGCGTATAGAAACGCATTATTTATAACAAAAGGTTACATAACTGTTTTCCTGTAAACTACGCTGATAGAGGACACGTAAACGACAACGTCCATGGATTTAGCATCATGGTTGTCGAGATTATGCAATCTATTGAAAACGGCTTGTTGGATTCACATCGTGGGCAGCCTACAGGTGTCAGCATGCCTCCAGAGATCTAGAAACGGCCACGAAAATCTTTCACGTGCTTGGAAACAGAGTCCTGTTGCCGTAGGACTCTTCTGTTTGACCACCGCTTGACCACCGTTGACCATGGCCTCCCCTGATGAATCCGACTGAGCCAATAGGACTTGGTCCATGTCCAAGTCATTTCCAACTTGCCCATGTGGCTCGCTTTGCCTGATGACACCTGTAATGTAGACTTTAACAAAAACAGTTGCGGAAAGTTGAAGCAGCTGCGGAAAGTGATAGGATTCCGCAGCTCAATGAGCAAAAATCTAGTTCAAACAACAGACACAAAACATAGTTAAAAAACCACTTTAAATGCTTTTTTATGATTAATATGCAATGATGTTGATAGCTTAGGAGGTCTAGGTGAATGGAAAGAGACTAGGAAAGTGTATAGGAAAGATTCAAGTTCAGGGCTCAACAGGGTGGATTAGAGGGGAGAGATGGGGTGCAAGAGGGGGTGGGAGGGGGGTCGAGGGGAAAGGATGGTGGAGAAAATTGGTAAGTGAGGGATAAGGGGATAGGGGATCGTGGAGAGGGTGCCATCTAATGTAGATGTAGAATGCACATGAGATATAAAATATGTAGGTGAAGAATTAAAAACAGAGATCGGGGAAGGAGGAGTACTCGAGGAGCGAGCAGGTTCTGCAGCAACCCACAATCTCGTCATTGGCGGGGAGGGAGGATGAGGAACGCTGGATGTAGCTTGATGGGTTGGTGGATCCTTTGCGATCGATGTCGCAGCAACTGGTGGAGTCGAGCCTGGGATGGGTGCAGTGATCTTTTCTGCTGCGCCTTCTGTTCCCGTAGGAGGGTCCATGGCTTTACACACTAGAGGGAATTCCTTGAATAGGTGTCCCACTTTATGGCACCTTCGACATCTGAAAGGGACACCTTCGTAATCCAATATTTGTATTCTGGTGAAATTCTGCCATTATAGAGTGATCTTCTCCTCCAGTCCTTCTCTCGTGTCTAGGTGCATTAGGATGCGGGCTAAAGATCTGTTCCTAGATTGAATGTAGGACTTGTCATAATCCAAATATTTGCCCAAGGAATTCCCAATGCGGACAAAAACGTCTTCAGACCAATATTGCAGGGGGAGGCCAGGTAATCTGACCCATAGTGGCCCGACCCCAATCTGCTCTCGTTCAGGGTCGAAGAGCGGGCTCCAACGTTTCATCAAGACCGGGGCCATTTTGATGTGCCAGTATCGAGAGAGGGCCAAGGTGGTGTATTCCTCCAGAGAGAAGTGTAGCGCAAACAACCATGGGGCAGGATCTATACTTCGGTGAGATCCTTGAAAGTACTACCCCAGATTTCTTTGACCCAACGGTTGAGGTGTTCCGCAGTGTAGGCGCGACCTTTAACCCTACCCACCAGAACTTTTCCGGCCGTGTTAACCACCTCACCCATATTGAGGCCTTCTCCGAATTTGAGGGTGAAGTCCTTCGTGGAGGCCTTCACACACTTTGTCTTCCTTTTCCCGGATCTGGGCGCTGTTGGATGGTCCAGTAGAGGGTCGGGTGAACCCTGGATCTCCTGCTGAAGACATTGTGCGGTGTGTCGAACCTTGATGACCGGGGTTTTGAAGCACCCAGAAGGTAAAGCCGAGGATGCTACTGCCTCTAGGGTGGATGGGATGCCAAGTTTCGGGGGCTGCTGCATGGGCACATCTGGAGGGTTAGTCCCAAATGGGGAGGAGAGGTGAGATGCGCAGAAGAAATCACTAGGTGGCGAGGGTTCGAAAGGCATAGAGGAGGGGGAGCACACAACGAGCAGGTGGAGGGTTGTTGGTGAGAGCAGTGGGCAGTCTAGCTCAGGTGAATCGATGGAGAGGGTAGCAAAATAGACGCTGGAGGTGGAAGTTCCTGGTAAGGTAACCACAGGAAGCGAGTCGGTGCGAAATGAGGTAGACAGGATACAGTGAGTGGTTAGAGTCGCTGTAGGGTTAGGTTGCTGGAAGATAGGCAGGTTAGGGTTAGGGTCAAGAGAGTAGTCGACCGCATTGTATTCCATATCCTCCATGCTGTAGCGAGATCAGGGCGACCGTAACCGACGGGATTAGTAGCGGGCGTGAAACAGAGGCAATAGGTAGCAGAGAGTGACAACGAACCTTAAGTTAGTTTTGGCTCAACTTACTTATGTTACATATTGAAAAACTTATATTATTATTTAAAATAAATATGAGTGAGCGAATATATATATATATATATATATATATATATATATATATAATTTTTTTTTAAATAAAAATTAACATCAAATTTTTTACCTAATTTTATATAATGATTATATACATTATAAATAATCTCTATTAAATATGATAAATACTAAATTTATTTCAAAAGTATTTTTTTATTATATGTAAAATTAACTCTAAATTTATGAAAAATACATATTGAAAATCCAAAATATAATTATATTAATTTTACTAAAATAAAATAATATTTGTAAATAAATTTTTTAATTTAGAATGTCTTATAAATTGATTTTTCTTAAAAACATATTAAATATGGTATGTTTACTACATTTATTCTTCAATACAAAGAATCACCTTATATTGGCTATACCTATATACACTTTGGAAAAACGAACTTATTCATGGCAGGTAATTCTATGTGCATTGAACCCAGACAGCGTTGTTGCAAGGCCTGTCAAAAGCTTGAAAAATAATCTTGAAAGTCAAGCTTGAGGTATAAAGTGATCACATTACATGGATTATTTCATTTTAACTTTGTTGGTTATGTTATAGGTTTCATAAGATCTTTTTAGTCATATTTCAGGTTATAGACGTTTGATTTCCAGGTTATGGAGATTCTATTGAGAGTGTTCAATGCCATTCCAAATCAGGATTCATAATTTAATAAATCATTTGTATTATGATTATTTTGTTTTTTCCTTAATTATAAATCATTTGTGTTATGATTATTTTGTTTAGCGCTTCATGGTTGACAACGTCAGGATGAGATTTTGGCGTTAATGTTAACTTTTTTAAAACATTTTCAGAGAAAGCATAACCTGTAACAATTTCTTGCATATTGGTGTTGTGGGCAAATCTTGCTGCATAATCCGCGCCCCACTAAAATCCTTATTTGTCATCACAAGACGAAACTTTTACGCTAATCGAGATTGCGCAGTTTTCGATGTTTCGTGAACTGTGCACAGTTTATATAATTTCAGATTCCTGAAGAAATTGACAAGTGGTGTTTGATGATTTCGAGTAGATAAATAAATAAATTGACAAACGGCCCTTTTGTGATTTTGAAAGCGACACGTAGAGTAGAGAAATTGACAAGTGGACTTTCTTCAATTTGAAAGTGACACGTAAAGTAAAAAAAAGAAAGAAAGATGTTGAAACCATGCGCTGGTAACCGAAAAGCATGGTCTACCAAAAGAAACTTCGACGCTGACGAAACCATGGTTTACCCGAGCCCCCCGGTTACCACACTGCTTCTTCCTCTTTATAGGTACCATTCATGTCTAGATTCGACAATTCACATATGCAATTCTGGTGAAATTTTCTCGCACATTAATCAAATTTCAGGGCCGGAAAAGCAGAGACACCATACCAGAATGAATCGGAGCAAGACATATGCGAGCGGCGTATCTGTTGTTATGTTATGCAACCATGGTTATCAATCAGGGGAGCCGGCGGCCGGGAAAATTGCTATCGGGGCGATGGCGGCCTTGTCTGGAAGAATGGAAATGGGCGTGTTGAGATCCAAGGAGTGGGCGTTAAATGCGTCGAAGATAGCCACCACTGCAGGGGCGTGGCATGCTGCCGTGCTTCCCACACGGAGATCGACACCTGCACCTCCGCCTCCTTCCGCGGTTACCACGAGATCACATTCCCAATGTGGACTGCAACAAGGGAGGGGTGTTCATGGCAACCATACACCTGCAATGGCGATGACATTGAGCTGCTGGGTACCTACCTAATTCTCATCTCCTTCGCGTTCGAAACATTGTTATTCCATTTTCACTCCCAACTTCTCTCAACGAAGGCGCCGCTATTTCAGTACCAACAATGCACAGATCTGGTGGCGCGGAGAAGTACTTGTAAAATTTAGTTCCGTTGACCCGAAAAAGAATCTCTGCAATTGTAAATTCTTGTGATAAAACAAATATGTTGATATTTCTTCAAATACATGTCTATTTTCATCGCATATTGTTCTGTGTATAAATCCCCACTACCCCACACATGATTTCTCTTTCTCTTTGCGTCGAGAATGTAATTCTACACAGTAAATTCACGCGCAATACCCTGTCATGTAAAACAGATACGTTAAGTACATTAAACACATCTTCGTAAATTCACGTAATACCCTGTCATGTAAAACACATTTGTTAAGTATATTAAAGTTTTAAACACATATTCTAAATTTTTAAAGTATGTTAATGGACTTTAGTCATTTTATTGAAAAAAAAGAAATGTCTTCTCTGTAAAACAGATATTGTTTATAAAAAAAATGTCTTCGTTGTAAAACAGTTATTTGCAAAAGCAAATAAAATATAGCACTGAAGTTTGGTTTAATTATGTCCACACCTATTTTTCAATAGGTTTTTATAATCTTAATTTAATTATAGAGGATAGAGGATTAATTATGTCCACACCTATTTTTCACTAGGTTTTTATAATCTTAATTTAATGATATTTTTCAATAGGTTTTTATAATCTTAATTTAATGATAGAGACTAGAGGATGCATTTAATTTAATTATTAATAATTACATTTAATTTAATTATCAATAATTACATAATTTCTTTTTATAATTTTAATTTAATTATTAATAATTACATTTAATTTAATTATCAATAATTACATAATTTGTTTTTATAATCTTAATTTAATTATAAAGGATAGAGGATGTATTTTTTTTGTAAAGTTAGGCATTCTTCATTCCATATAACATCGAAAATGCATTAAACTAGAGTTCGGGTGGCTGGCCTGCCTGAGGGAAATCAGACCACCACCTTTTGGCCTGAAAGCCGGACCAAAATTTAAAAATGTGTAATTCCTTCTTTCTATCGTAACCCTTGTTCAGCTTATTCAAAGCGAGGCTAACTACTGTAACCATTGTTCAGCTTATTCAAAGCGAGGCTAACTACTGTAACAAAGAAAGGTGCCCAGATATAGTTCAGATTCATCACAAAAACAGTTCAGATTCATCACAAAAACAGTAGAGAAAATAAACACACCACTAATCTTCATCCGACAAATTCACCGGGGCAGGCTTAGAGTCATTAGCACTCGGCTTCAGGATCTTCTGCTCAATGGCCTATTTGAGCTCCAGCGTCATTTGCTCCATGTTTTTTAGCAGCAGATGGTTTCTGGAAACTTGCACTTGGACAGCCGCAAGTTCTTTTAAGAGAATGTTCTTTATGGAGGCTGATTCTTCCATTTGTTGGCGTTTGAGGAGTTCTTCTGCTTGCTTGCGCTCTTCATCCTCCTCTTCCCGCACCGCTTGGTTAACCTCCATGGCCCTGCCAACCACATGCTTCATGATCCAGTAGAATTCTAACGTTCTATTGAATAACGAGTTTTTGCCTCTGGAAGTGCCCAGGTCGGAGATTATAGCCCAGTCCTCACGGGGAATCTCTTGGTTCGCACCAATTTCCCTCAGCTCACGTTCCCATTCATGGATAAGAGCGCGGACCTCAGGAGAAATACCAGTCATGTAACCATCAGTCAGGTGAAGAAGTTTGTCGAAGTCGGGCTTCCTGCCTCTTTTATTTGAATGACTACTGGTGCTGGCTTCCCTCTTCTTTTTAGAAGTGGTCTTTCTTGGAGCCATTTTTCCTCTGGGCCTACCTGTCGCAGCAGAAAGCCGAAAGTCAGTGTAAGAGATACGGAGCCTAATCAGGGTCTGTTCCATTTTGGCGACGAGCTTAGCATGAGTAGTCTCACGTGACATTGGAATAGTGCCATTATGGGCACGGCAGTTAAAGACCTGCCACCTTCTTACAGGAGTCCGGAGAACCCCCCAACCAACAAAGCGAAGAAACCAGACGGCCTTGGTCAGCGGAGGGGAGGAACAGAATTGGAGCCAACAATGGTAGAAATCCAGAGAGAAGAGAAGATCAGGGGTGCTAGGACCCTCCAGAAGCATGGCTAAGCCCGACGAAGCCCCCCAAACTGCTTGACTCTCAAAGCAGGACGTGGCACTACCATAAATCAAATCTTCCCCATCCTGGGACTGGGTAAGGAGAATCCAAAAGAAGCCCGAGGGACCCTTATCATTGCAATGACAGGGGTCTGCAGACAGGGCCAGAGCATATCCAGCCAGACCAAGAGACCAGAGAAATAAGCATACATGTCTGAGGGACAAGGAAAGAAGGAAACATACCACCTTTTCTTGCCGAGGCCGATGAGGAGGGCTGGTCGCAGAGGTGAGCAGGCGTCTCTCCATTCTTTGTCATCATTCTTGCCGAGCGGAATGAGCCTGCCATCTGTTTTCTCGGGTTTATTAACTCGATGTCGTGTCAAGCATGCCACCACTTGGCTTATAGAAATTCCCGCCTCCGCTTGTCCATTTATTTTTCCGTCACACAAACCGGTTTTTCCATCTCGGAAAGTGGCGTGGAATGTCTTTTCCACTTCATGCTTCATCATTCCCTTCTCCGTCCAGCTGCTCTTGCCGTAGCCTAACTTGATTGCTGTTGCCACCTGTCGTCCTTCCCCTGCCCATTATCTCGAGTTCCAAAGCTGGCTATAGATCTTTCTTTAATGATGCCTAAGCTCGCACGTCCCCTCCGTTTGTTCGGCCATTCTGGCCATGCCCCGTCACCTGCCCGTCATGTGCCTACCTTACCCCTCTGCCTTTTCCCACGTAGGAGCTGTCCGAGCCTTGCTGATGTAGATTATCTCCGCCTTCGATGCGTGCCGCCTGATCTTGGTTGTTCGTTTTTCCCATGCTTTTCCTTCCTGCATCAACGTTTAGCAGTTGCTGGAGTTGGTTTTTCTCCTCCTGGTGCAGATGAGGTAGACCCACGCTATTGATTTCCTTGCCCCGGTTCCAGCAACCCCAATTCACAAGCCACTGATCTTGGTTGTTCGTTTTTCCCATGCTTTTCCTTCCTGCATCAACGTTTAGCAGTTGCTGGAGTTGGTTTTTCTCCTCCTGGTGCAGATGAGGTAGACCCACACTATTGATTTCCTTGCCCCGGTTCCAGCAACCCCAATTCGCAAGCCAATCTGTCGGCTTGTTACCTGCGCACCTAGTGTGAGTCGGGAGGAGATAGTCAATTTTTGGAATGAGCTTCCCAATTTCGCTAACCAGCCAAGCGGTTCTCCAGCTTTTGCTAATTCTTTCCACTGGAATTTGCTGCTGGAGCTTCCTGACCATGTCAATTACCAGCTTTGAGTCCCCCTGGATTTGGAGTCGTTTGAAGTTTGCCCAGAGAGCTATTTCCAGGCCTCTTTTCAGGGCATGCAGCTCTGCTTCATTGTTCGAAGCTTCCCCACAATCCATCGCGAAAGTTCTGAGAGTGTTACCCTCTGCGTCTCTAAAGACTCCGCCAATGCCGACCTCGCCTGGGTTGTGCTTTGCAGCTCCGTCGAAGTTTAATTTTGTGAATCCATGTGGAGGGCATCTGTACTGGTTGCTTTCAGCCACCTCTTTGGCCAGATCTGCTCGAGAATCCCCGCGGTTGACCATACTCTGTCTGACCTCTAGTTTATTCAGGATAGTTTCTTCCATAGTCGAGACTTTCCAGTCCTCGTCCTTCTAGCATTCCGAAAGGATTGTTTCCCGAAGGTTTCTGATGACTTGCTCCCAGATTGCTGCGGTTGTTTTGGTTTCTGCTTTAAAGATGGCCCCATTCCGAGCTTTCCATATATTCTAGAGGAGGAATACGGCGGAGAGGAGCCAGGCACAGTTAACGACCGGGTTTAGGTAAGGCTTTTTTGGCCAATTGATAATTGTGCTTACGATATTTTACTGGTTTCAGTGATGCCGCTCAAACAAATTGCAGTGGTTGTTCCACAGGGAGGAGCTGACGGAGCAACAGTTCATCAAATGCTCCATGGTTTCCTCTTGGGAGAGGCATAGGGCACAGCGAGACTGGCCTTGGCTTCCTTTCCGCAGAGTTTGGTCCCAGGTGAGCACTCTACCGTGTAGAATGGTCCAAATGAAAAAAGAAATTTTAGGCCAATGCTTAATTTCCCAGAGATTTTTCCATTGATTATTTTCCGGATGATGGTTAATGTTGCTATGAAGGTGGTAGGCTTCTGCTATAGTGAAATTTCCTTGTATGCGTTTGCCCCATCTGAGAATGTCAGACCCTGTTTTCTTTGCTATTTTCCGAGAAGCCATCTCTGTATAGTAATCTTGCCATCTGTCGATTTCTGGTGCTCCTACCCAGTCTTCTTTAAATTTCCAATTTCGCCAGTATCCAGCCTCGTCAGGCTTCCAGAAGTTGCTGACAGTTGAAGCCCCGGCCTGGGACGAAAAGGTAAGGATGACATGGAGGTTGTCTTTTTGAATGAGACGGTCTCTTTGCTGCCAGGATTCCTCCCAGAATCTGGCTTTGTCCCCTTCCCGGATTTCCCAGAAACTGTGCTCCCTTATCAGATCCTTGTTGCCTCTAGCCAGGTTCTAGATTGCAGAACCTCTGATCTCTGTCGTGCTTCTCAGTTTTTCTTCAATTTCCCCTATCTCGTCGTATTTTCTTTCCCAAAGTATCTTCCACAGGTCGTGGCCCCCCTGAAGCCACCGCCACCAGAGCTTCGCGCCCATTATTTGATTGAGGACGAAGGGGTCGCGGAGTCCAAGACTGCCATCTTTAGGGTGCTGGCAGAGCCACTCCCATGAGATAAGGGCCCACTTTCTAGTTTTGCTAGTCCCTTGCCAGAGGAAATTTTTGAACAGGGAGACCAGCTTTTGGCTCGCAGCCTTAGGAATTGCTTGGCATGAGAGCTGGTAATTTGGGATGGCCTGCAGAACATATTTCAATAAGGTTACCCAACTTGGGGCATTCAGCGAGCGGTGGGTCCAGTTCTCCATTTTATTTCGGATTTTCTTGATTAGCAGATTCCAGTTGGCTGACCGGAATTGGTGCTCATGTAACATGATACCCAGGTATTTGGAAGGGAAGGATCCTCTGTTGAAGCCTAGAGTACGAGCCAGGAACCTTTGGACTGCCAAGGAGGTGTTAAAGAAAAACACTTCTGATTTATCTTTATTGATTTCCATCCCGAAGGCTCTGCTAAATTGAGATAGGGATTTGATAATTCTTTGGGCCTCCTTTAGGGTGGCTTGACCGTAAAGCATTACGTCATCCACAAATTGCTGGTGGGAGACCGGAATATCTTCTCCGCAGATGCGGAGGCCTTTTATCTGTTCCTTGGAAACCTGAGCCTTAACCAATCTGCCTAGGCCATCTGCAGCCAGGATGAAGAGGAAAGGAGACAGGGGGTCACCCTGCCTTAGCCCACGGGAAGGAGTGAAAGCTTCAGAGGGGGAGCCGTTTAGGAGAATTGACAGGACAAGGGAGCTAACCATAGACAGGATCCATTTTATCCATCGTTGATCAAATCCATAGGATTTTAGGATACCTTCCAGATAGATCCAGCTAAGCCTGTCAAACGCCTTGGCTAGGTCCAGTTTGATAAGCATGCCTGGGGCTCGGGAGCTTTTCAGGGAATGGATCACTTCCTGGGCTACTATGATGCCATTTGTGATCTGCCTTCCTTTGACAAAGCCAGTTTGCTCCGGGGCAATGAGATCCGGCAGGATCGGCTTAAGCCTGTTGACTATGATAGTTGCAAGGATTTTGTAAACAACATTACATAGGGAGATGGGCCTGAAACCCTGCGGTTCATCTGAGCAGCCAGACTTTGGAATTAATGCCAGGAAGGTGGCGTTCAAACCTTGGTGCATGCGTTTGGAGCACCTGGATTCCTCCACTAGATCGAGTAGATCATTTCCCATGAAGCTCCAAGTCGCCTGATAAAATTCGATGGTGAAGCCATCAGGTCCTGGGGCCTTATTTTTAGCCATTTTGTTTATTGCTTCCTCTAGTTCATCCTTGGAGATTATCCGAAGAAGGGCCAGGTTTTGATCTCTAGAGACTTTCTTGGGAATATGGTGGCTGATTTTGTCTATGTCCTCGGCTCTGTTGATATTTGGTTCAGAGAGAATACCTTTGAAGTGCTCCACCAATAGATGTTCAATTTCATCTTGCTGAGTCACTCTGTTTCCTTCCTTGTCTTTCAGGGAGAAAATTATGTTGTGTTGGCGATGGTTTATCATGGCTTTGTGGAAGAACTTGGAGTTTTTGTCACCTTCTTTGAGCCATTGGATTCGATATTTTTTTTCCATAGGATTTCCTCTTGTTTTCACCTTTCCTCTAATTGGGTGATTACTCTACCTTCCTCCTCTGCCAGATCCTGACTTCGGCCTTCCGAGATGATTTGCTGCTAGATTCTTTCCATTCTGGATTGGAGTTTGCCCTGCTCCTACTGGATATTGCCAAATTCTTCCTTGTTCCACTTTTTAATTTTGCTTTTAATTTCTTTGAGCCTTTGCTGAAATGACTGCATTTTGCTGAGGCTCTCCTTTCCACTTTTGTTATCCTGCCACCAGCCTCTTACTTTGTCTACGAAGTCAGGGGCTCGGAGCCAAAAGGACTCGAACCGGAAGGGTCTCTTTTTGCTCTGATTATTTAAGGTTATTTCCAACTTTATTGGCTAGTGATCCGACCCTGCTGAGGGTAGGATAGAGGCTTCATAGAAGATATCCAACTCGATTATGTGTTCTGAGATGAGGAATCTATCCAGTCTTGAAGCAATCTGTTTGGATCCGCCTCTTCTATTGTTCCATGTGAATTTCCCGTTGATGGTTGGGATATACACTACTCTTAATTCTGTCTGCACTTCTCTGAATCTTTCCATTTTTGTGTCTTCCCTGCTTATTCCACCTTTTTTCTCTTCTCGATAAGCGATTAAGTTGAAGTCTCCAGCCAGGATCCATCTCTGTTCCTGGTGTAAACTTCGAAGCTTAGTCAGCTGAGTGAGGAACAGGTCTCTGTCTGCTCGAGTGTGGGGCCCATATACAGCTGAGATTACAACCCATTCACTTTGTCCTATTAGTCTGAATCTCCCAGTGAGGATTCTTGGCATTCCTATCCACCAATCAGTGAGGACTTCTGCTGGGTTCCAGAGAATAGCTATCCCTCCTGCACTGCCTTTGGGATCTATAGTGACATGTTCGTATCTTGGTTTTATTTTATTGAGGATTTCCTCCATTTTTTGTCCTGGGATTTTGGTTTCTTGGAGAAGCATAATTTGAGGTTTGTCTTGTTTGAGTCGTGCTGCCAGATGTCTCTGTTTTCGTTTGCTATTTAAGCCTCTGATATTCCATGAGGTCAAAATCATTGGTTAACTTGAGAGAGGGTTTGGAACACCGCTGATAGCGGGACTACTTTTCCAGTGTTGACTAGGGTTTCTCCCATGAGTTGTATGGAGTCCTTGATGTTTCTTCTTCCTCTTTTTTTCCCCTCTTTATTTTGTCCAGTCTGGTCTGATCTGATTTCCTTTTGAGTCTCTTGGTTTTTTGTTGTTGGGGCTTTTCCTTTTTCTAGTTTGGTTTTGTATTGTTGGAAGGTTTCAGTATACACCTTCTTTTGATCTTCGAGGATAAACCTCTCATCCAGGTTCTTCCATTCGTGCAGCAGATTTTCCAACACTTCCTCTTCCTGGCTTAGGTCCTCCCTACTGGACTCCTGGTCTGTCTCCATCCGATCCATTTGTTCCTCTGTTTCCTTCTCCTATTGTTGTGTCTCACTTAGGGCTTTTCTTTTAGCTAGGATCCTTTCGCTGGTTTCACTGCAGTCTGAGCCTTTATCCTCCTGATTTTCCATGTGCTGATCTTCCTCATCCTCTTCTACCTGCAGTATAGTGAAACTGTTTGGTTTCGCTGTGTCAGGTTGTTTTCCTTTCCTATCTCTTTGGGGGGGTTCCTTGTTGGCTTTCTTTTTTTTTCTCACCTCTTGAAATTCATACTGGTCCAACTCTCTCTTGTTTCTTTGGGGTCCTCTATTTTCTTCTTCCTCCCTGGTTAGTGGGTATTCCTTTGTTAGATGACCATGGGTATGGCATCTACGACACCTAAACGGGATGTGTTCATAGTCTATGCTCTGCTGCCAGATCTCTTCATGGTATTCAAGCTCTATAGTGTCGGGGATGGGGTTTGCTAGGTTCATGTAGACACAAATCCTGGCATACGAGGTGTATCTGCTATTTTCACGAAGCTTCCTATTGAGTTGCCTATTCCTTCCAGGATATCCGGGTCCCAGAAGTCTGTGGGGAGCCAAAATAGATGGACCCAGACAGGAGCAGCCAGAAAGGTTTCTTTGTCAGGGTTATAGCAGTCTTCCCAGAAACGCAAGAACAAACCAGCATTATTATAAAAATACGGGCCATTATCAAAAACCTGTTCTCTATCTTTCAGGTTAAAGAAGATTACCGTAAAGAAGCCTTTCGCTCCCAGCTTGAGCTCGATGTGGCCTTGAGGCTGCCATTTCTGCTGTATCCACTTGGTGAGGTCCCTTTCCGACGGCCAGACTCCGACAAACTTGCAGATAAGGGCATGGTCCCTCATGTAACTTCGGTACTTTTCCAGCTTGTTCGCTGGGATCACATATCTGGGTTTCTCTGTTGTACATGGCAGGCACTTTCCTCTACGGCCTGATTGCCAGGCTGCTCCTAGCACCAGGCCCGTGCTCTTCCGTTCCTCTGACTCCTGGTTGCTTTGTCCGTCTCCTGCCGCCACTTCTCGGTAGGAGGGGATCTCTCCCCTCCTGACATTTTTTGTCATTCCTTTTCTACTTTGGCCACTGACAGTTTTGCTGGACTGGACTGCGTCGGTTGTCCACACTTTTGTCACGACTTCCTTAGGTTTTCATCGCTTTGCCACCATTAGGGTTTGAGTTGCAGAGCTCTGATTTTTTTCTTCTACTCATTGAGGATGTATTTAATTTAATTATCAATAATTACATAATTTAATTATATAATTTCAATAGGTTTTGATGGATGATGGATTTAATTTAATTATTAATAATTACATAATTTTAATAGGTTTTTATAATCTTAATTTAATTATCAATAATTATAGTGATAGAGGATAGAGGATGCATTTAATTTAATTATCAATAATTACATAATTACAGTGATGATGCATTTGTCATTTAATTTAATTTAATTATTAATAATTACAGTGATGGTGCATTTTTCATGCATAAAGAACGAGTTTTTTTCATTTTAATTTAATTATCAATTTTCAATAAAAGTTTTTATAATTTTAATTTAATTATTAATTTTCAATAGGGTTTTTATAATTCGCCATATATGTAAACTTTAGGCGAAAGAGGGTAGATTGACTTTTCTTCTGTAATCCAAGACTGCGAAAAGAGAAAAACGAATAGTGAATATGTCCACCATATTTTTTTGTCGGAGTGTTTAATCCACGACTGTTTAATCCAAGACCGCGAAAAAGGAAAAGCAAACGTCCAAACTTGTGGAAAAAGGGATCTAGGACTGCGAAAAGGGAAAAACAAACGTCTAAACTCGTGCGAAAAGGGAAAAGCGAACGCCCAAACTCATGGCAAGATTTAGTGTGGAAGTATTGGTAGCTTCATTAACACACGTTCGGAAAAGTTAATATTAATATAATTGTTGTTAAAAAAGTTATTATTAATATAATTGTTGTTAAAAGAACACATTAAAATTAAAATTATAACTCTCGTTCAAAGGAGAAGAATACCTTAAATTAAAGTTAAAGTTAAATCTTACTATCTTATTCAAAGTTAACAAACTTAACTTTTTGCTTAGAAGTTAACAAACTTTTTTCTTATTCGAACCCACAATTTCACGACACTGGAGTGGAGTGGAATAAACCTCGATACCTAAACCTTAATACCTCTGGCAAAGCATTAGAGGAATAGGCAAAGCATAGTACCTCCGGAAAAGCATTAGAGGTATAGGCAAAGCATTCGAGGTATAGTCAGCCTCTAAGTTTAGTAGAGGTATAGGCAAAGCATTTGAGGTATAGTCAGCCTTTAAGTTGAGTGAGAGTTGGGCGAATTAGTTTATTATGTTACAACTAAATTATTAAAGGTGTAATTTAGTATGGTAAAAGTTAAAAAAAATAATTAAGGTTAATGATTTTTTTTTACCTATTACTGGTTATTGTTTGTAGAAGTGGATGGTAAAACACGTGGGGTGGGGGTATTTTAGAAAACGGTTTCCATCATCGTGGATTCTAAGACCATTTCATGATTGCGGAGTTTCACATTTTATGGAAGCTTGGGTTGTTATGTTCTTCTTTGTTTGACTTAGCCGTTAGCATAGAATTGTGAATTGCGTGGGTGGGGTGCTTCCTAAGCTTGGTGTTGGAGATGAATACTACAGTTGCAGTGCAGATGAATACTACAGTGGTTGTATTTTGTCTGTCTTCAAACGAGTAAGAAGATTGAACAACATTTTCTATTCAAAGTATGAATTTGCATGTTAATCTAGCTATTTAGTGCAGGAGCTATTTATATGAAAATAGCTAGTGTCCCTATTTAGTGTGCCTACTGTGCATGTTAATAGGAAAAGATGATAGGTTTGTACCTTAGAAACCCAGGTTAGTCCTCTGGCCTAGCCTGGCAGTGGCCTAGCTAGAAGGCAGTCTCGAGGTCTATAATAATAATATGCAAATTTATTTAAATTTTAAAGGAAATATTTAAGTAATAGTATGCTCTACTTTAAAGGAACAAGCATGTACATTAAAAAATAAGCATGCACATTAAAGAAACAACTATGGAACCTTTGCATTTTTCTGTTAAGAGATAAGTTAAGTTGAATCAGATAGTTTGGAAATTTATAGAACGCCAAAATAGTTAGTGAATGTTAGTAAGTTGAAATATTATCGGATAAATAAAAAACGTGAAACAATTATCACATTTAGTCTCCAGGTCGAGTCAGACTAAATATTTGGGTTTAATGCAACCTCGCATTAGTTTTTGGGGTTGAATAATAGGACCAAAACCGCCTATACCCTAGGGATAAGCGAAGCATAAATATGAATCTTATAAATGAATTATGAACCTAATGAAAACAAGAAGTAAAAGACAACGGACAAAATAGTGGTTGTACCAAAGACAAAATAAAACCAATAAATGAAAACTATACTTGTCTATAATATATTCAAAATAGCCACATAAAAATGATTATTGATACAAAACCAAAAAAAAAACCATTTCCGATGGTGAAACCCTCATTCACGGGAATTAAAAAGGAATATAATAAAAATACATTTCATAAATTAGCATCTAATCTTCAAAAGGACCATAACTTAATTAAGTCCATTACGACCAGCCAATCTGGTTAGGATACCTAAACCAACACAGATTCTATATCCATATATATAACTTCAAGTCACAAAAACCTCAAATAACTAGTGGCGGTACCAGAAAACAAAAGAATGAAAAAAAACACTTTGTGGCCACATTTGGGCTTGTAGTGTATAATTTGTCCCTAGCCATTAATTAAAAACCTAAGAAAATAGATATAAGGACCAAATCTAGAAACTGTAATGAAAATAACACAAAATTTATGAAACCTGGAAATAAGAAATATGTGCGTAGGTCATCTTGTCAGCCCCCATCTCAAACAAAATTATATAAGAAAAGATAAACCAAAAACAGATTGGAATTGTAATTAAATTCAACATTTTGTACATTCATGATGAATGATATTCTGTGGAATAACTTCATTAATAAAGAGAATGAGATATATTTTTCTAATTTAATAACATAGCCATATACAAAATTATGGTAGTTATATAAGAATTTTGTGTATAACATTAACCAATAACAGAGCCGCAACCTGTGTAACACTATCAACATGAAACAATTCAAAATATACAAATTCGAACATGACTATCAATTCTGAGAAGCCCAAACCCTTAACGTGAGCAAGCCGAGGAAAGGCTTAGAGCCTACTGTCTCGTATCTCACAGGTGGTATGACAAACCCCAACAAATAGAAAGGAAATTATTATACATACAAGAGGGAACCGAAACCTCAAAGGTTTTCCCCAAAATAATTCGTCCACCCCTGTTCCTTTGAGGACAGGCAAGTATAAACACAAGAGTTACTAGAATGCCAACCTAGAGATGAGCGACCAACATTTATGGGTAATGTAATGAAGTTGAAAACCCTAGTAAACGTCCTCTCTACCTACAAGAATAGTCTGCTTGTTAGGAATAATTTGGTAGAAGGCATTTAGCTCAAAAAATTACAACAAATGGAAAAACTGACGAACAATAAAACAAAAGCGTAAACCTCAACTGAGCCGGTGGTGAGGGAGTATTCTCCATGTGGGAAGGACAATGCTTAGATGGATGGCACAACAACCCAGCCAACGAGAAACTAAATATTTTTTGAGTGATTCGATGCAGAATAGGGTTTGAGTGCTAGGGAACATTTACTTCACCTGGTTTCTGCATTCTCTCTACCTGGGAGAAGCAACTGGAAAACGAGGTTTCTCTCCACCTGCAGGAATAGTCTCCATGTTAGGAATAATTTGGTAGAAGGCATTTAGCTCAAAAATTACAACAAATGGAAAAACTGACGAACAATAAAATAGAAGAGTAAACCTTACCTGAGACAATGGTGAGGGAGTATTCTCCATGTGGGAAGCACGATGCTCAGATGGATGGCATACCAACCCATCTAGCGAGAAACTAAAGATTTCCTGAGTGATTTGGTGCAGAAGAGGGTTTGAGTGTTGAGGAGAATTTACTTCGCCTGGCTTTTGCACTTTCTCTGCCTAGGAGAAGCAACTAGAAAATGAGGGTTGCAAAGCCATCAGAGTTAGCGAAAAGGAACAAAATGATTTGCAAAAACCCAGCAAGGTAGTTACCCTAATTCATTCACAATTGATCACAACTGTAGGATGAGTATCAGGTGAGACAATCCTTGGATGATCGTCATGTGGCATTCTAGATTGATGCGCATATGGAGGTGTGCCTCACAATTTTCGAGAGCCACCCATAACATATGAATTAGTACTGATACTTAATGTTTTCCTGTGAAAGTTGATGTATGGTACCTGAGCTGATGATGTCGCAAGTAAATCTCTTCAAAATAATTTACACTATAGTAACTTCGTGATACATGATATTAATGTTTTATGGCTAGGCTCAATGGTTCATACCATTGAGTTGTAATAAATTAAATGGCTTACTTAACTATAATGTCAATAGTAATATTGTGTTGTGACATCAAATCATAATGTTTAGAGTAATAAATAAGCGGTGACATGTAAGTAGAATAATTTTTTATTTATTGATTTATTCAAGGTGTTAACATATATGTGACAAGTATGATTTAATTAAGGGTTAACTTCCAAGGTTTCATAAGGTTTCATTTGTGTTCATACTCGATGTATGAACCCTCTGACCTATCGAGCAATCAAATTTCCCTTAATTTGTTGTTCCTCTTTTCAATGAAGAGGAACAACAAATGTACTTCCCTTGAGTATATTCTTCTTTTTTCTTCCACACCTGCATATGATGAATTTTCTCAATAGGTGAGTTGGTTTCTTGCACTAACTTGCTTGACTGGGTGGATTTCTACCTGAGCATACAGACCACTATTTCTCTTCTTTCTCATTGTATAGCTTTAGAGTTCTTTCATGACTGATGTTACTTCTTTTAACTAATTGCAGTCTCTGTCTGTAAGAGAGATCAACCTATAGAATCTCAGACTTTGAATCTTCTTCATCAAGCACTGTTTTGCGTTACCTCCATGCACCATTTGATCTTCCTTTCTTATGAGTGATGAAATAGCTCCTACACAGAATATTTTCTCTCCTCATGATCCATACCCCTGTTTGTAGCATTCTAAAATGAGGATTTCTTGCCCAATCTTCATGTGACTTCTTTATGCCCAAACTTCTTACACTTGTAGCATTCATCATTATTTAAGATTGGGAAAAAGGAATTGTTCTTCTTACCAAAGCTTGCAGCTATCCAATTTCTTGGACTGTAATTTTCTCTCTTGCTGCTATTGGGCCACTGAAAATATTTCCTTTGAGGGAAAAGCAATTTTTGGTTTTGGATGTTTGAATTTCTCTTATCAACTCGTGACTGTGGTTGAAACAAGAAGTTCCAATTTTGTTGTTGCACCTTTTTCTTTTCTAGACACTTAGAGGCAAAGTGCCTTGCATTACTAAAATAGAAACATGTGATGGGCTGCATACCTTTGTTTTGATTTCTGGAGGCCTTTTGGTCTCCTTAGTGTTGCATTCTCTTCTCTGCCATTGTAGTGTTGTGGGCTCTTCCTTTAACCCAATTCGTGGATCCCTTTGATGATGATGTTGGGTCACTATCATCTTCAATTATTGTCTCGGCCTGAAAGAAACAATGGCTGGTTTGAATCTCCTTAAACACTTTAAAATATTTTGCATGCTTTTGAAGATTCATCAACTGCTCATTTAATGTCTTATTCTCTTCTTCTAGCTTCGTATTTATAGCTATGAATTCCTTAATGTCCTCAAGAGCTAATATGAGATCCTTCTTCAAATAGATATTTTCTTCAAGATCTTCCAAATCAATAGAGGAGCAACTAGATTCACAACAAGTGTTTATTTCACTCTCATCTTGTTCAATAGTTTGTTCCCTTGATGACTATAGAGATTCTTTTTCTGACACATGAGATGTCCTTTATTCCTTTTCACCAGAGGTGGTCCAATCTTCTTCTTGACTATTATCAAGGTCTTCTATTACTATCAGGGAGGTCTTTTCTTCACTACAACTTGATGAGCAACTCTCACTTTAAATAGTTGAGCAATTTGAAAATAAATGACCTATTGTTATACAATAACAACATAACAACAACTTACTTGCAGTTTGCATGTCTACGTCATAGAGGGACTACAAATTATCCCATATCTCCTTTGCAGTTTTAAATAGATTAATTTTTCAATATCTAACTTATTTAACCCTCTTATGATTCCCTTCCTAGCTTGTCTACCAAATTAATCCATACTCCACAAATAGCCATATATCTGAATCAAGCACTTGTAAGTAGATGTTCATCCTTACCTTCCAAGTTGTATAATTTGAGCCATTCAAAAACGGAACTCCATCTGAGGTACTCTGGTCCTAGTTTTCCATGATCCCTGATCTTCCTTCCAGTTGTTAAACTGGTTCTGAAGGACACTGGCTCTGATACCAATTGTTAGAAACAATGGAAACTAGAACACTACTGAGAGGGCGAGGGGGAGTGAATCAGTAGTGTGACCAAATAATGCAATTCTTCATAGATTACACTTTTCAATCACTTTACCAATTGTTCATAGAACAACAACACAACTCAATCATGTAGAACATAACATCATAAACATCAAGCACATGAGAAACATATACACAAGACACCAGTTATTTATTACAAGCTTCAACTTGATTACATCATGGCCCCACACGCTACCACTTGTGGTTTTATGAACTGCTACTGAAAGGAAATTCAATCCCTGCTCATTTATCAACTACACCTGAAAGGGACTCTTACCCCTACTCATTTACCAGTACTCACTAGAAGAGACTCGTGTCATTGCTCGTTTATCAATCTCTGCTAAAAGGGACTCTTGCCCCTTCTCGTTTACTAGCACCCATAAGAAGGAGCTACTACCCCTAATCTGCAAGCTACCACTTAGCAGCTTTGTTGATCCATCTTTCATCCATTCTCATACTAGAACTAAGAGACCATTTACCTCACAAACAAATAAATATGATTATTGCAACTGCTCACCAAAGCCACCTTAAACACCTTCAACAATCTCCGGTTTCTAAAAAATTCACCAATATAAACAATAATTTTTCATTATTGAACACACCTACTCCTACAACACTCTGCTACTCTCTCTCATGCAACCACCACCAACCTTCTGCTGCTCTCGAATTATGATACACATTGCACAAGTTGTTGCTTGAATTCTCATTCAACACTGCAACCCTTGCAGCCACCTGATACTTCTCACCACTGCGACCATACAAACACTTTCAACAATTTCAAATTACTAAACAAATCACCAATATTTATGCACCAACAACATCAACACAAATTTATTTTATTCCTTCTCAAACACCTTTAAGACACCAAGATTACTCTCTATTTCACCTCTAATGCATAACCAAATCATTATGCACGTTGCACCAATAGATCTCATCCACACACTTGTCATTCACCACAATATTATGCTACTCAAATTCTTCCTTTAAAGAATTCTTTACTGATTTTTTGGATTAATCTTTAGTTAACTTGTTTTCCGATCTGTTGCATGGATTTTTTTATTTTTTTCTTTGACTTGTTCATTTTTGTTCTCTGCACCTATTTACCGAGTTCTCAAACCTTAACCTACCTTTTCTAACAATCGAACTGAGTTTATTTGCAGTTTTTAGTCATTCTGGTTTTTTACAGGTTTTAGTTGAGCTTCTCTATTTTTAGTTGTTGTTCAAATTTGGCTTAGCTGCCAAAACTGCCACTTAACATGCAGTTCCACCAAACTGTGGTTAAAATAGGTTGTCGACTCATTCATTCCACCATCAAGCTTCAATCTTCACCAAAACAACTAGTTTTCAACTGTTCATGCCAAAAATTAACGACTTTATTAAAATGTTGCCAATTATTCTTTCCATGCCACTATCACCAAACCATGTTTCCATGCGCAACACTTTTTTGTAGGCCGAAAAGACCTTCACAACCCTTTATCGATTTTCTTGCCATAAGACTAGTCTTCATGAACACTAGCTAAGGTCGCTGGGTGCTAAGCCCTTTCAACCTTGACGTGGGCCTTATTCCCTTCGTTAACAACTCTGTGCCATTTATTTATTTCTCAAGAGCCTCCACGGTTGTTTCCTTTGCCCCAAGTCTATTTATAGGAGAAATGACCAAGGTTTGGGCTTGTTTATACACGAAACAACCATGCCCAGTGCTAGGGTTGGAGATCCTAAGCTCCCAACTCCTTTTATTTGGCCACACTCCTAGTCTTTTATTTGCCACATGGAACTTGTGCGAGCGCGTAACCCATAGCTCCCTATATCTCGACATATATGCTTTGTGCCCTTTACAAACATTTCGAGCTTGCTCCATTGGGCCAAGCTGTCAAGTGAGGGCCTTTAACTCAAGCCTTCTGCCAATCAATTTTTCCCTGTTGCGTCATGTTGTAACCTGACGTGTCCCGATGCCCACATCCTGAAACTTCTCTTTATGTCCTAAATCTAATCCGTTGGGATCCAACCTCTAGGATGACATCACCTGCACCACGTGTCATCTTCTTATTGGTGACATGTGTCACCCAGAATTGGGCTCTTCGGCTGCCTGAAAACACCAAATATGTGTGCCACGTTTCCATCACTGATTGGATTTGCTGACATCACCATTTGCTGTCATTCGAGCCAATCACCTGCTACCACCTGTCCTTATCAGGGAGGAGAGAGAAAGGTCCTCTGAGGTCTGTTTTGTAACCCTTTTCTTCATTAAATTTATTTTTGGCTCACCAGACTTTTCCTTTGTATTTCCATAAAATTTCGTCGGGCCGACTCTCCTCTACATTGCACCCTTGGTATGCCTCTAGGCTCGCCCTCCATGTGCTTAGCTAGTGGAGTGGGCCTCCATCTATTTCCTATTGGACACCGCTCACTATTGTCGTGTCCCGGTGTCAATAGCCCAATGCTTTGCTTTGGGCACTAAATCTAATCCGTCAGGGTATACCTTTGGGTTACCACTGTCAGGTGGGTTCCACCCACTCAATGCATCCCGAAGATTTAGTTCTTGAGCAATTTTGAATCTTTTGGGGTACACCTGCGAGGGTACCACCATCGAGATGGTGTCATCCTGGTCCTCCACTCCCAACGCTTAAATTTTATGCATTCTGACAATTCTGTTGGGGTAAGCCCGTCGGGTGGGTTCCACCCACTGCGAACCACTCCAAAGAAGATGCTTTACGCTGCAAACGTGTCAGCGACATCTGCTTGGAGCTTTGCATAGAGGCTTCACCAAACTTTCTGATGGGTTTGGACCTTAAGCCAACTTTTGCTACGCGCCAAAGACCCATCCAACCACCTTTAACTCTGCTATGAAGGCCTTGGGGCCATAGAACTTTGATTGGCTCTTTCTACGATTGAGGAGGCCATTTTCGAACTTCTGTATACCACTGGAAAGCTCTTTTAGGGCTATATCCTTTTGAATGGTTTCCATATTCTCTTGAGATGATCTACTACTCCACAATTGGCTCCAAAGCCTCTACACCTTGCATCTACTGATTGTCTTTATCTTGCACTCTTTGCCTTTGCCTTTGCTTTGTTTGTGCCACCTCTTTATATCACTGGACACTTTGTTGTCATCACCCTATTGCCATCAATGATAACATATTTCAACACATTGTACAATCAATTTAAATTGACAATCAAGAATAATCACGAATTAACTAATCATTTAATTCATATATTACATATTGTTGAAACTAATATATAAATTATAATTTATAAAAATATCATATAAAATACCTATAAAACATCAAACTATATCATAATCATATTCAAAAGGTAATAAAATTCATATCGACATCTACAAACCCCAGAATAAATAATACTACAAATTCATATCACTATGTCCATTATTTTTGGAAATAACATTATGTTCGGATCATTATCATCCCCATATCCATGTCATAAAAGATATATATTCAATTTTAACAATGGTGTATTGTGAGACCTGGTTCCAGTGCCATACCTAGTGGTTCAAACCTCATTGAGGGTTGTTGAACCCATGTATTTCCACCGCAGCTCCTCCTTTTATAGTGTTTTTGGCCACAAATGTGTCGTGTAAACACGTAATCATTCACATCTTCTTTCCCTTCTCGCTGCAGAACTTTTCAATTAAGATTTAGGTTCAGGTTGTGTTCGGTTCAATCTATGGATTGTTTTTTTAAATTTTCGGTTGAGGTTGTGTTGGGTTAAATGTATGGATTGTTTTTTAATATTTGTTTAATTGTGTGATCATCATTAATATTTTTAATTATAAAATTTAAATAAATTGATTATTGTTTTTATATTATATTTGATGTTATTAAAATAATGATTTTTTTAAATACTATTTTATATCAAATTTTGTGGAAATTATATTTGGAATTTAACATTTTTATGTTATGATGTTAAGTATGATAAATATAGTTTCATAATAATGGATATAGAGAGTAAATTATGGTTTATTTGAAATTTACATGGTTATGTTTAAATATAAATTAAGATAATAATGTTTATTTATAATAAGATTAATATTATTATGAGGTATAAATTAATTAGTTTATATAAAATTTAATTTTATTAAATTTCATTAAAAAAAAATTTGAAAATTGAAACTTGAAAACATACATGTGTGAAACATAAACTATTCTTAAACATTTAAACTTAACTTTACACCATTCTAATAACAATAATCATTTTTCTATTCAATATTAAAAAATGACATTACATATTACATGTTACATTTTGATTTATTTTGTTTCATTAATATTAAAAACCACATTACTCTTTATTAATATCATTTTCATATAACCTTTTTAATATTTGAAGTAAATGGGACAGGATTAATTCTATGATACAGAAATGCATGAATATGAAAATTGCCTCAGATGATAAACGTCTTACAGATTGAGCTACGATGAATGTTGAGAGGATACACATTTTTTTTCAGATTTTGATACATATTATACTAATTTTTGGTTATATTTTTTAATTAAGGAACATGTTTTTAAATTAAATAAATAAGATTTTCAAAATCTGTAGAAGAAAATTAAAATAATTTTAATATTTATTTTGAAAAATATTTGGTAAGAATTTAATAACTTTTAAACATAAGTATTTTAATAGTTATTATTATTATTTTGTGTATATGTTTTGTTCAGTTAATAAGATGATTGGTTCATTATCCTTATTATTTTTCTTTTTATTTATTTTTATGTGTTGAGATATTAAATATAATATATGATAGGGTATTTAGTAAAAATCTTAAATGACTAAGTCAAAATATTTAATCAAGTAATTAATTTTTCCATGTGTGGGATTTGGTTAAATAGATTAGGGATGTATTAATTATTTTTCAAGTAATTTGATTAAAAATAGAATTTTGTTTAATAAGTTAGATTTCTAGCTAAATTAGGTCATCTAATCATATTCTTTTGAATCTAAATTGATACCCGCATATGTATTTATCTACAATTTGATATTAATAAAATAGATATCAAGAAAGTGAAAGGGTTTTTTTAAGGGTTTAAAAACGTTGCTAGAATGAGCCTATTATTGCCTCTGTGATTCTAAGTCATTTTATTTTAATTAATTTTAGTAAGTGTTGAATGTGATTGAGAGGTGTCATAGGGGCTCTTTGTGTGCTCCTTGTTCCATGTAAATTTTTTTGTAATATGCCTACAATGGAGCCTTACTCAGGACAGAGTAAAATAGTGAAGGCTTAGCTTTTTTAAAGGTTATAGGAGCATGTTAATTGGTGTCATGGGAACAAAACTCGAGCTATGTCAAGGAATTTCTATCTAGGAACAAATTCCCTAGAAGAATCACCCCGAAGGTTTCCCAAGTGAATGCATTTCAAAACACCAAGGTCTGGATTTTTAGGGTTATCACTTAACGAGAATCGACATGTTGCAAGTGATGGGAAAATTCTTCTTCCTAGAGTTTGTCTCCCAAAGAATCCAAAGGCAATCATTTTTACAATATGTTTAAAATTGCAGGGGTTGAGGTCAACAATTGATGAGAAACCAAAGCAACACTTGACAAAGAAATCCCCGTCCCGAAGATCATCACAGGCACAAATGGTCAAATGCCCAGGATGAAATTTTATAACCAGGGTCGATAGTTGATCAATTAAAGCAACATCACATGCTGGGAATTATTCCCATCCCATAGGTTACTTTCCCTGGAAGGACGAGCGAGGGACTCGGTACGTTTTCACTGGGGGTTATCAACCAATCAAATTTGAATATAATCTTTATTTAAATAATCCAAATCTTTTGATACCTCCTCTAGATTTAAAAAAGTAAATAAATTATATTATAATGTTGATACTTGGAAATAACATGAAAATGACAAGGTGTCCATGTTATGAAATTATGCCTCGGTTTCCTAAATCTAACCCTTGTTCACTGGGTATACCAGTTCCAACTAGTGTATATATTCCGTTAATCATTTGATGGGGTTGGGCAAGAAGTATGCAGGAGGAATGCAAAGGCTGGGCTTAAAATCTGGATCTCTGAATGCATCAATGACCGAGCCATAATATAGCCCAGAAAGAAGCTCGATAGTCCTCGATTCATTGAATAGCTTGAGCCATGTTAAAACCCAACTTATGTGGTCATGAGGTTCACCCATTTCACTTTCAAATATGTTGTCACTTCAAATTTTTAAGAAAGGGCCGAGAGTAATGTTCAAAATTGAAAATGGCACAACCTATCAAGAGGCCTCTACCACGTCAATGAAGTTCTCAACAAAATTTATGTGTCAAATAAAAAAAGTGATTTCTATAGGTTTAAAAAAATATATATTATAAAATTCCCTATATATGGTTGTAGGTCCGCCATACATTTATGAAAATTCTAGTTATTTATTAACCCCTGGCCATGATTGCAAGTTGCAACTTTCCTTGTTCTATAACTGATGTATAAACTCTAGAGTGTAGACTCTAGGGTACACAGGTGGCAGGAGGTTGTTGTAGCATTAAATAAAGTGTAATGGTTAATGGAGGTTATTGCATTTCCAGGGCTACATTCATAATGGAGACACTGCTATTTTTCCTTTCAGAGGATTTTCCTACTAGTTTTTTCATCCTATCTAACAGGAGAATTGTGAAAGATCCTTTTTTGCAACTATGAAAGATCCACTTTTACTGGATATTCTTCTATAGCATGAATATGGTTAGAATTCCAAGTTCCAATGATCACACATTCACAAGTATTTCTTAGCAATCTAAGTATGATTCGTGACCATTTGTTTGCTAAATCTTACGGTGTAAATTTGATCTGGTATGGATTGTTACCTGTTTACCTTTCCTATGTAAATAATTTAAAGACTTAGCACCATGTGCTAAGGTTTCCTATCAAAGAATCAACCCAAATTGAATCTAAATCCAACAAATAGATCTAACTTCAAGTTGACATCAAAACCATTCATCTTTGATCTGTTGAATCTATGTAATTGATGCAGGGGAAATACACTTTTTCTAGGTCTATGGGTGAAAATTTACTAACTCAACTAAGATCCACACTAACTACTAGATTAAATTCATTAGTACATAACCCTGAACTCAGTTTTATGTTGAATATGTTCAACACAAAGTGTCACATGACTGGATCGATAATCTATTTGTTGGGTTTTCCTCCATTATCAATGTGTTACGCCAATGACCATCACTCAAATCCTATCGCAAATTAAAATCCAAATCTAGCATAATTCAATTCATTAGCATTTCAATAGATCTTGCAATTTGTTATGGGTGCTCAAGCAGATGTATGATGATAATTTCCCTTCTACGCACTTCAAAAGGGTGATTTAAATCTCATGTAATAAAACAACAATCTATAATAATTTATACACTTCACAATCTCAACTATTCGAACTCTTACCTGTGATTTCCTTTCTATTAATCAGGTGTCGCTCTCAAATCATTCTACAATGTGAAATTTGAATCCGATTCCAACCAATCAATGAATGAAGAAAAAAATAAGGGAACACTCTACCTCCACGCAGGCTTCAAGGGTTGTAATCAACATAATTAGCAGTGATACTCCTATAAAGAACCTCAATTTGTAATTTTTGAGTGTTTCACATCTAGCATTCTTTCCATGATTCAACTTCCTTAATGATTTGGCCAAGTGCTACCCCTCATCAACGTTTAAATTCATACGATTACCAAAGGGAAAGTAATTTCTTAAGCATTTTAATTTGATCTTGAAATAGGGTTTGTTCCTCCAAGAAACTAATTCTTCAGTAACACTTCAATAATGAATACCCAACAACTCACCGTATATGTGAATGAACAAGTTGTCAGTATTCATACTTGATTCACCTTCATGCTACAATTCCACAAGGGAATTGACCACATGTCAGTGTTTTCCTTTATGCCCTGATCTTCTCTAAGGAAATAGAGTACGTTGTAACATACACAAGAATCTTTACTGAGAGCTTCTTTCTCTTCTAATCAATAGATAAATAATCGGAGGTGTTACTGCTATAGTTAGATATGTGTTATTAAGCCATCCAATGATAGTGATTCATGCAGTCAATACATTATATAAATTTCCAACATTTTTTCATTTAGTTAATTCATCACAGAGATAATACACACAAATTTTCAAAATACTTAATAAATATTCATTACAAATACAGTCTTACGATTCATTGACCTTATTCCTACATAGATGGGCACATCTACCCTAGCCCTCTCCCCTAACCACACACTCTCCCTAATTTATAAAAGTCATCCCAAATACATAATAGGATTAAGGTACAAAAATAATGGATCAGATCAATTATTTTAGCAAACTAGTTTTAAGAACCAAAACTACTCGACTAATTTAGCTAGCCTAATGTTCTAGAATAAAAAATAATTGGCATAAGGAATGCAACTTCTTCAAATAATGATGTCCATGAAAATTAGCACGATTCCCTCACATCACTAATGTAGGAAAACTGATATCTTCCTGCAAGTTCATCTCCCTTCTAATCTACAGTCTCGATCTAAAGTCAAGGCAAGATATACATATATTTCCTTTACCAATCTTTCCTCTTATTTCCTGTTCAGATCTTCATCATAGGATTTGTACCATCATTACAAGAACTCAATATATGTAGCAATAACTTCAAGGAGTAGCCTAATATGTATATCTATCATAGGAACCCTAACTGCAATATGCAATTGTAAACATTAATTATTCTTTGTTCATTGGATCTATACCTTCATCTCATTGACTCAATAATCACTACCAAATTATCAGAGTGCTAACAAATCTCTTAGATCACTATCATTACTTTGTTCCTAAACTATCATCAACCATCTCATTCCACTTACAATAAGATTGGCATAACCCACAATCTAAGACTAGTTGGGAACATTTGCAATTCATTCATACAAATGATGCAACCAAAATATCCAAATATAAATAATATAATATTGAACACTCATTATTTCTCATTCCAATTTCCACTAATCCTCTCATGAGAGAATCGATCATACACTTGTCTTCTTGGTTGAATGAGGTTCGTTAGGCATGGTTTTCTTATATGATTGGGAAGGTTTATAGTGGGATATCCTTTTTATTATTTATATTGTTAGACCATGATATTAGGACATTTTTTGGTGTTATCAATGGTGGCTATATAAATCAGGAATATAATAAAATGGATTTTGGTTGTCTGTATGATGAGTTTAGCCTTTCTTGATGGTTTGATGTGTGACAAGTTATATCTTCTCTTAACCTATTTCCATTTAGCAAATGTATAGTTATTATGTTGTATGATTGTGAAAATGACTTAAATATAGAACTTTCTAATTATTGTTGTATTAGTGAGATATGATGAGCAATCAAGTTATTCATTTTTATTCCTGGCACTCTTCTTAACACTTTTCTAATAATTTAAGTCAAGCAAGCATTTAAGTGTTTCATAATTATATGGATGACTCCATGAGACCTAAACCTCATTATTCTTATATGTATTATAATGTGTATTTCCAACCTTGTTATGGAAAGTGAAATTGTTTGGACAATTTCATATTACTCTTGTGCTTTTATGGTTGATTAGGGTTTTATGACCTGTGGATAGTTGTATGTAAAAATAGTTGTTTCTATAGAGAAATTTTGATTTATGGAAGAATTTGGCATATGGTTTTGATAGGTTGACACATAGTTAAAAAACATCTAGATGAGGCTTGAATGGATGGAAACCAAAATTGATTTCGAATAGGCGAGGTAAAAACCTAGACACATATATGCCTTAGAACATAAACTAATTGAAGAAACCAATTTAGAGTCATCAATGATTGGTATTGATATAAGCATTTACTTTGCACTGATAGTTCCTTTAGTATAATGTCTTTTATGTTGATTCATTTGGTCATTAGAGATGTTAGCATGTAATAATGAGAATCCATAATCAAGGTATCCTTGAAATCCAAAAGAAAAAATGAAGGAAGCACCTTAATACATGAAACCGAAATGAGAAATACCATCTGTTGATTGTTCAAATAGTCTTGGGAACTATCAAATTACCTGTTGCATTGACAATGGTTACATATTTCATAAGTAGTTTTAGTTTCCAGTAGTTCCAAAATTTCAAGTGAATACAAGTACATGATCACATGATGGAGGCAACAAGCACATTGTCCTAATATTAAAGGATAAGGATATATCATAGGATATGATACATAAGTTATAAAGGGTAAAGGGAGATTCTTGGTGTCTTACCAGTAATGTTTGTAATGTCTAGGGGATGATAATTCCAATGACCTAGTTAGAATAAAGTCACACACCACTACAATAGCTAGCCAAGAATTATGTTATAGGATTATAACCTTCGATTAAAATCATTATAGAAACTAAGTAGAAAAATACAACACCCATATGAGGATGAAAACCATTTTTTATACAAGTCAACCAAATCTTATATGAGAAATCGATGGTTAAATGACAAAGAAAATGGTCAATGGGACTAGAAATTACAATCATTCATATAGGGACTATGGGAGTTTCAAAAACATTGTCGAAAACTAAATAAAAATATAAAATAATACTAAAATATACAAATGTAAATAAACTAAAGAGAAGACTCTAATCTAGGTAAGACAAAAGGGAAAAATAGTAAGGCACTAAACCTTAATTCAACACAATTATGGATGTAGAAGTAGAAAGAGAGGTAGAGTTTAAAGACCAAGAAACTAATTATGAAAGAAGATAATAATATTGACTCCACATGCTTGGATTTAACAGGTTAAAATAGTTGTATACAAAACTTATGAATTCCTTGGCAAAGAGACTTCTAGAATTGAGGTTGTATTTTAGTAATAATGTTGGGTTTTCTCGTTTTTGGCAACAACCCCATGAAATATTCACCAGAATCATATCAACATGATGATATCCTTAGCCTATTCCTTTTGATGAACTATAATTCATTCCATAAATGCAATCCATAAATTAAATTGTTTTTTAAACTCGAGTGAATATAGTCATGCAGACTCGTATGTTATCCATGAGGAAACTTTTAAATGGACTGGTGGAACCTTGAAGTTCTACCCATATTTAAGTATATTTAGTTGAAATTCTAGACATCCTCTATGTCAGGCCTCTCATATCGAGTTTGGGCTACACAACATAGAGAAGGTTCTATGAAAAAAAATTGATTGATTAGGTTAAGAACCATCATATAGTTGTAGAATTTTATTTCCAATTTATTTTTCATTATATTTCACTGATACCCTTGTCGATGATTCAACTCCTTAAAATGGTGTGAGATCACACACAAGAGAAAGTATATGTATCATATAGGCTTGAAATATCCATAATAACCTATGGATCATTAAATTGCATCCAAACTCGGAGATTATATATGAAAAATTATTTTCGTTTGTAAACCTTAAATGGCCAACGTTGGCTACAGAAGAATTCCCGCACCATCACATACTCACAGTAATGGAGTAATTTAATGGCATTTTCTTTAATAGTGTTCGATGGTCCATACTAGGGCTATGAAAATAGAACATAATTTAGAAATTCATATTGACATATTAGATTCATGTTGAGAAAAGTGTGGCCTAAAAACTCTATTTATATAACTATATTTACAACCAATAAGAAATATGGAAATATTATAACTTTGGGTTGCATGACACAGACAATTAATGAATAACATCACAAATGGACTATTTCTCGTACATACATAATGGTTTATAGTCATCACACTTATATTATCAACACTCATCCATTTTATTCACTACAATGCACTATTTAGGATGTTGGGATATAATTGTATTGTTTTAGTTTTCTCATGAAACTGTATGAAAAAATACATCTGAGAAATTCTTTATACATATATATTAGCTACAAATGTGTAATGAAGGACTAGGATGTCCCTTTCGAGTACCAACAATATAGGTTTCAAATAATCCTTCCCATTGCATGTGGCAGTTGTTCATCTAAATGCTTATGATTGCTCGATAAGCCTAAGCTGTAAATAGCAAAACTATCTTAGGAAGAGGCATGTTAAAATCTATTATATACCGACCTGTGACATAAGAGGCCTATCATAAGCTTGGTTTGTTACTTTGGCATATAATGGCAACTAGCCATTAGTGGAAACGTATTCTATTATGAATTCATTATAGAATTGTGAACAGGTTTGTTTAACGAATATCTTAGCTAAGTAACCAAAAAAAAAAACCAGTGTTTGTTGGCCTATTCTTCGAATTCACATAATATAAAATAAACCATGGTGTACCATCTACGAGTTTTTTGGCAAGCCTCACCCTCACAATTTGTTAAGAAACTTGTATATTGGAAATATGACCTAAATTATAATCACCTCAACATTGGTAAAATAAAGAGGTGTGTTACAATGATCTCATAAGAACTTGGTTCTCTCCTTACCCTCTTGATCTATGGTTTCTAGGCATAATATATGGGTTTTGACCATCATGGATTACGAAGTCTTCTCCAAATGAAATTTATGGTATTTCAATAAATACTTTCATACTTGTAACATGCACAAGCATCTCCATTAACGAGTTACAATATTGTTTCTACCTTAGGCTGATTAGCATACACCCCCTCTCGAATCCCCTAAGTTAAATTTGATTGTCACTCTATCTATATAGAGTATTTTTCTCATCTATCTCGTAAACAAAAACACATGTGCATAAATATTATTTCATTCAATTAAACATAAATTACTTCTCGTCCTTCTGAGGATTTGCTTTCCTACTATGACATAATTATCCTAATTTGCCATGATTTCCACATTCACATATAGAGAATAGAATTCATCAAATAAATCTAAGGAAGAAAGTAAGTGCCTCTGATTTCAACTATCTTTCCATATAATAAATTAAACTAATGTGACCCACCCACATCAAGTTGCCAGAGCGCACAATTCTTCTAGATATTGTTTCCTCAATATTCATTTCATTTCTTTTAGAATGCAAGGTGCTTTATGATAAAAGTGTGAGGCATAAGATGTTGTGACATCTCTTTTAGCAGAGATGAATATAGCCATGACAAAGTTAGTTAGATTTGGATTTGATGGAGCATCATCCATGAGGGGTATTCGTGAAGGCTTATCTACTAAGCTTCATTGGCATGCCCCTCATTTATTAGATATCCATTGTATAACTCATCAAGAAGCATTAGCACTAAATAATGTTTCATCTTATTTTGAAGAGTTGCAAGCTATCGATAAGTTTGCAAACAATATCTATTCATGGTTAGGGAAATCTACTAAAAGACATAGAGAACTGAAAGAGATAATGGAGTAATTTCAAATCACTAGAGGCAAAGTCATGGAAAGACTCATTAAGCTCATGCCTACTTTGTTAAGAGTCTTAGAGTTAGTGGAGAAAAAAATTGTATAGATGGCTACAATATTTCAAGTTCAATTTTGTATCTAATTACTTGCAGATGTGCTTATTGAGTTAAATAAGTTGAATCAAAATTTTCAAGAGGATGATGTTGACATTACATCTATTGGAATGACTTTGGAGATCACTATTATTTTGCTTCATAGGCAATTTTAAGAGGCATATTTGGGGAAAGTGCAATGCACACATCATCTTTTTTTAAGTAAAACACAACAATGAACTCTCGAGTTTACAAATTGCATAGGTATTTTACATGAACATGAATTGAGGTTTGAGAGTTTGTCGAAGTCACAAATATTAGGGACACTAAATGACTGCATTATGTTGGGAAAAGGCTTTGTAATGAAGGTGATTGACTATATAAATGCAAGGTTCACAAATTTACCTATTTTTAATGCAGCTAAGATTTTTAGTCCTCGTAAATATTATGAAGATATGGATGATAGAGACTATCAAACAAGAAGATTGATGACATGTTTATGTGATAAATTTAGTGTTCGAGGCTTGGATATTGTGAAAAATGTTAAATGTATGGGTGAAACGGATGAATTCATTTGTATTATGTATAAATCTTACTGAAAAAAAAAATAAAAAAATGTGTTTGGAGCATGGAATCTATGTGGAGGTAAACTTGAATGGTTTGAAGGATAAACAATTCTTATTATTCTGGCCATTGCAACAATTTGCGAAAGAGGCTTTTCAAAATTAAATCGAATAAAAAATGATGACAGATCAAGACTTTCTTTAAAAACATTGAATTTGTAACAACCTTGGTAAAAATTCCATGTAATAAAAGTTAATAGAGGCAAAAATAATAACCATAGTTGATGGGACACTTATTCCAAGCTGAATGTTAGGAAAAACATCCTAGTGAGTGTTTATTTTGTTTATTATGGCTAAGGAAATTGACGAAGACAATGACTAAGGTTTTGGAAAGGAAAATGACATTTTTGACACATTTATTTATGAAAATAATGGAAATTAGGAGAAAATGAAGGTGAAAGGTCACAAGTTGCATGTGAGGAGGAAAATGAAGGAAAATAATGGAAAAGGAAGAAAAGAGAAACCTAATTGATAAAAAGGTTTCTGAGGATCAGTTTGTAACTTTTTGTAGTTCAGTTTTGGAGCTATCTTATTATTCTCTCTCTCACTCTCACTCTTAGACACTTAGAGTTTTCATGGAGCACTTTGGCATTGAATCAAGAAAGGAAAAGAAGGCAAGAGGAAGGAAGGAGCAAGCAAGGAAGAGTAGGATCAAGCAGCTACAACAAGATTCTTTGCAAGTATCAATTTGCATGTGTATTTTCCTTTCTAGATTTGGCATGCATGGTATTTTGTGTGGTTCTTTTGTTGTTATGGCATGGGTTTTGCCAGGTGTGACAGTGTTTTCTGCGTATCCTTGCCATTTCCGAATAGTCATGGTGTGATGGGGTTCTCATATTTTGGTTGAGTTGGATTGCCGGATGGATTTGAAACTAAGTGAGGTGGATCTCCAAATGATAGAGCACATGGCCTAGTCATCCCTGAACAGGATTGTGGATCACAATAAAGCTAATGGCCTAGTAACCCCTGAGCCAGGTTGTGGATTATGGTAAATCCAGAATTGTGTTTCCTTAGTGGGCCTAGGAATCCTTTCCAGTGAATGGCAGGATATACAATAAAGCCAAGAGGTGGATTTCTCTCCGTTGGGCCTAGTAATCCCGGGTTGGGATATGGGGTAAATCCTGGAGAATGGGTCTCGGTTTATGGCCTAGTGATCTGGTGTGGGTTACGGTAAATACTGAGAGACTAGGAGATAGGAAAATTCCTCACGGTGTAGGTGGAGAGATCTGGTGGCATCCATGCTTGTTTGGCCTAGTGATCAGGTGGAGATCATGGTAAATCCTTTATTACATGTTTATTGTGTTGGCCTAGTGATCCAGGATGGATTACAGTAAAGCTTGGTTTCTATTGATGAGGGTGAGGTGGTTTAGCCTCAGGATTCCCTCGTTGGTTATTTTGGTTTGAGTCCCACATGCATGCTTAGAATATGGTACG
This sequence comes from Pinus tabuliformis, assembly GCA_031772625.1. Classification (NCBI taxonomy): domain Eukaryota; kingdom Viridiplantae; phylum Streptophyta; class Pinopsida; order Pinales; family Pinaceae; genus Pinus; species Pinus tabuliformis. The sequence continues at coordinate 564,655,335 of CM062809.1, read as the reverse complement.
GGGGTGAATGGTTGAAGAGAGATTTGGCTCAGTAATTTTATGTTCGAGTGGAACGTGGTAGTCCCATCTCGGGTTTGGATTTTGCATCATCAATATGAGGTTATTTATCCTTGTGTTTCTAAGAGTATTATACTAGTTTATATGTGGATCATGTGGTTGTTATTTCTGTGGTATTTCTGTTGCTATTATGCTGGTTATGTATATGTTTTATGGCAATGGCTATGTATGGCTCTCATCATGTTTCTACTTATAAATGAATGAACAATATATCTACAACCTAATAGATGATAATGCAACAAATGATATAAGGGAACAACGTTTCATAACGATTCTTAGATAGGTATGATACCCCTATGCTTAAATCCATTGTTTAAACCTGTAGATTACATATTTGTGATATGTTTGACGAAATGTCTATCATGGCTAGTAGGGGTCCAGTTAAGGGCTTGTTCAAGTATTTACATTTGCATCATTGTTTCCCTGCTATCTTTCTGTTATGAAGTTGTCATTCAATTTTATGCAGTGACCTGGGCTCTAGGCCTGAAAAAAGTGGCTAAAATCCCGGGGACACTGGCATAGTACTGGGAAAAATAGTCTCTGGACGTTGGCATGCCTTGGCATGAGAGCGTCCAAAGCTTCCTAGACACTGTTACGTCCATATCATGGGAGCGTCTGGGGATAAAGTGGTCTAAAACCTCAGTGGGACCCAGGGGCTAGCTACCTGAGTGTTTGGGATGGTTCCTGGGAGTCATGTAGCTAATTTGGAAGGTATGTATGTTTTGTTTCCATCGATTCTACTTCCTTAAGGTCACATAGGAGGTTGAATCTAATCGTAGTAGCCTCTCGTTACATTGTTGGAATAATACTATGAGGGGGGTGAATCGGTATTATCAGATCAATAATTTCATAGGAGGTTGAATCTAATCGTAGTAGCCTCTTGTTACATTGTTGGAATAATACTATGAGGGGGGTGAATCGGTATTATCAGATCAATAATTTTTTTTCCCAAACAGATTTATATACGCTACTTCAGTGAAGTGAACTAGCATGTACACGCAACTGTGATTAGAGAAACCAGCGTATATCCAGAGAACTTGTGATCTAGACATTTTATCATGCGTTGATCTTAAACCAGTGCATTAGTAACATACTAGACAGTGCAGTACAAAACAGAATACAGCATCACACATAAGCAGCACACATGAACACCAAGATTTAAGGTGGAAACCCAATGTGGGTGAAAACCACCTGCTGCTATCGTCTTTGTCTTCTTTTAATAATAAGGAAATCTATTTACAATCTTGTTCTGGTGTAGACTCATACTAGTATGTAGGCACCCACCTGCAGAAGGCTACAACCTTCTCTCATTTTCTAGCGTCTACTAGAAGGGAGTTGCAACCCCCTAGCTCTTGTACTAGCCAGTTTCTTTACTAATATGTAGGCGCCAACCTACAGAAGGCTACGACCTTCTTTCTTCCTCCAGGGACCACGTTTCATGAACTTTCAAACTGGATACTCCTAGAATACAACACCACAATTTGAAGGCCACGTTTCATCCAATTTTCATATTGGACCCATCAACAACTTTTAAACTTAAACTGCATCAACCAACATTTAGTTAATCTGAACAATCATATCACTGACACCATAACATTGTGCTGAACCCAGAAACCTGCATCATCATTCAAAACCAGCTGTAACCTTAGAAAGAAAGCTACGACCTTCTTTCTTCCTCCAGGGACCATGTGTCATGAACTTTCAAACTGGATACTCCTAGAATACAACACCACAATCTGAAGGCCACATTTCATTCAATTTTCATACTAGACCCATCAACAAATTTAAACTTAAACTGCATCAACCAACATTTAGTTAATCTTAACAATCAGATCACTGACACCATAACACTGTGCTGAACCCAGAAACCTGCATCATCATTCAGAACCAGCTGTAACCTTAGAAACCATGCATCAGACTATATACGCTACTTAGCTAAACCCAAACTGCATGTATACACTACTTCTGTTAATCAAACCTGCGTATACCTCCAAAGCTACTGCAAACATAAACTTTTGAATCAATTCTGTACCAACCAACAATATACTAAACATCTACTGTCAACTTACAGAGCTTTACACAGGCAACAACAAATATCACTTCTTCTCACTTATATAATCAATCTATCAAATATCAAACTCCTTATTCATTCGGTTTTACATTCAGATCTAAGAAGACTTCATTGACAGACAATAGTAAAACAATAGCACTGATATGATAGATCAGTCATCCTTGAACATCAAGCTTTTCTTTTGCATACGCTACTTGGAAGAGCCAAACCAGTGCGTATACGCACCTTCACCAAAGCGAACAAGCGTACAGATTTGCAAATACTTACTTCATAACTTGTTGCACCTCTAGACTTCAGACAAACCCAGATCATGATTTTTAAAGAATAAAACAGGTGTACATAATCAAATCTAGCCCAATATCAAATCATTCAATAATAATTCATTTCAGGTCTCATGATCCTGATCCAATATTGAATTCAAGGTGCACAAAGTATTTCAAATCAAATTACAAACATAGCCCCTGCAACATAAAATATACTTCAGATAGAAGTATTCCTTAGAAACCCATACACTTGCACATAACCCTTCATAAGATATTCATTACTTCGGTACTTAGCCCTTGATCTTCTCCTTCTTATATACTTAGATCCTTTGTCAATACCTTGGACCAAAACCACTTAGGACCAATACCTTGGACCAAATACCTAGGGTCAATACCACGGATCAAATACCTCGGACCAAAACCTTGGTTTTCCAACATGTACGCACTTTTCTTCCTGTGGGAGTGCATTATACGTATACACTCTTTTTGTTTTATGGACCAGCGTGTATACATTGTTTTGACTAAGTGGACCTGTATACACTTCTTAAATTTCTTTTCATCAGCCTTTTCCTTTACCTTCTTTATTATGATCAGTAGACCTCAATTCCATCTTCCTGTTCTTCTGTACCACTATCCTATTACCTCTAAATATACCTGTTGTATTGTGAGTTTCCTTTTACCGAAATTGAATTGACATGTGAGTGGGTTGTCATCAAGGACAACACTTGTATCATAATGCCAACAATCTCCCCCTTTGGACTTGATGGCAACTATGATGGTGTTGATTACTGCAAGCTGTAGAAACTATTAGAGATAACATGCAACACTAAAATACTAACACCAAAATACTCTCCTCCTTTGACATCAAGGGAAAAGGGCGGACCAAGTAACTTTCCTCCTTTGATATACATTATGTTGTCCATGCTTCCATTGAGTACATGCCGAGTCTGCAGAGATATGAATCAAAAGAATAGCATGACTCTATAACTCAACTATATGAGTTTGACCTTCCTATCACCAATGACTCATACATACATCAATCTCGCAGTCAAATGGAGATATACCAAATTTGACTCATCCACCCAACCAAGTGGGGATATACCAATTGTTTATACATGACAGAAATACAATAAATATTACATCATCCATCCCATGCAAAGTGGAGATACAAATTGCATCACTTGTCCAATAGGACTCGTTCAAATGTATGAGAAGTCATATCACACCCTAGACTTTTACATGACTTAAGCAACAAATGGTGTAAATATCTGAAGCCATAGTTGGACTCAGCAACCATAATGTCAACAATGCAGAATGCGAGTGAAGGCTAATGCTCCCCCTAAACCTGTGCTACCTATGCATTGTCAACAAGTCATTCATCAAGGCATCTTTGTCAGTCAGATAAAAAGTAATGAACAAAAACATATCGTTAGACTGTAATCATCAACATCAGACAAAGTGCCCATATAAGAGTCTGGCCCACTGTTTTTCCTGTCAGAAAAATATATACGCTTCTTCAGCCACATAAACCCGCGTGTATACACGACTATACTTCATGAAACTTACGTATAATAACCTTCCTCTGAAAAACTGGATTTAACAACAAGATGATGCAACAACTACTCCCAGCTTTTGTCTGAGATATTCAAATGTTTCTCTGGGTAGTGGTTTAGTGAATATATCAGCAACCTGTTCTTTGGAGGGAACATACTCCAATTTGACCTTTTGTTCAAGCACTTGTTCTCGTAAAAAATGGTACTTGATGGGTATGTGCTTGGTCTTGGAGTGCATGACTGGATTTTTTGAAATGCTGATGACACTTGTATTATCACATAGAATGGATATGGGTGGAGTATATGTGATCTAAATGTCTTACAAGGTTTGCATCATCCAAAGTAGTTGTGTGCAACAAGATGCAGCGGCCACATATTCTGCTTCAGCTATAGATAAAGCAATCGAACTTTGTTTCTTGCTGAACCAAGATACTAACCGGGAACCCATATAGAATGCACCACCACTAGTGCTCTTTCGATCATCAACACTTCTTGCCCAATCTGCATCTATATATGCATGAAGAGTAAGGTCGTATCTTTAGGATACCATATTCCAAAGTCCTTAGTTCCTTGAAGATATTTGAAAAATTCTTTTGACTACCTGGAGATGTGATTCCTTTGGATTTGCTTGGAACCTTCCAACAATTCCTACTACATGCATGATGTCAGGTCTAGTACTTGTTAGATAAAGAAGACTTCCAATCATAGATCTATAAGTTGGTTGGTTTATTGTTGGTGATTCATCATTAGATCTGAGACTGCATCCTGTTACCATTGGAGTACATACTGGTTTAGAATCTTCCATTCCATACTTTTTCAAGATATGCTTGAGATATTTGGTTTGTGAGATAAAGGTACCATATTTTGTTTGCTAAACTTGTAGAAAAATAAAATAAGTAAGTTCACCAAGTAAGGACATTTTAAATTCTTGCTACATCACTGAAGCAAAATTCTGACTCATGGATTCTTCATTGCTACCAAAAATGATATCATCAACATAAACAACAATAATTAGCAATTTATCATTTTCAATCTTTGTGTATAAATTTCTATCTGCAGAACCTTTTGTAAAGCCTTGTTGTTGTAGATATTTGTCAAGGCAATAATACCAAGCCCTTGGAGCCTGTTTCAGACCATAGAGAGCCTTTTTGAGTCTGCATACAAGTTTTTCATCATTTCCAAGAATGAATCCTTCTGGTTGTTCAATATAAACTTCTTCTTCTAAATCTCCATTAAGAAAGGTTGATTTTACATCCATTTGATATACTTTGAATTTTCGAAAACTAGAAAGAGCAAGAAACATCCTTATGGCTTCAAGTCTGGCAACAGGTGCAAAAGTTTCTTCAAAATCTATACCTTCTTGTTGGGCATACCCTTTGCAAACAATTCTTGCCTTGTTTCTAATAACTTCTCCATTTTCATTCAGCTTATTCTTAAATATCCATTTTGTTCCTATAATATTTTTATCATGAGGTCTAGGAACTAACTCCCAAGTATCATTCTTTTCAATTTGATCTAATTCTTCATCCATGGCCTTGACCCAACATTCATCTTTGCAGGCTTCATTTACATTTTGAGGTTCTGTGGAGGATAGTAATGCTAGATAACTTGAGGTTCCTGTTAGAGTTCTTCTTGTTTGTACTTCAGATCCTTTTTCTCCTAGAATTTGAGATTCTGGATGATTTTTCTAACATACCTGGATGGAGTCTTTTCCCTATCTACTGTATGTTCTTCTGGTGCTTCATTGGTTTCTTCTTCAATATCATTTTGATTTGATGCGGGAAATTAATCCCCATCTTCCTCATTGTCACATTCCTCTATTGATTTCATCTGTTCTAGATTTCTACATGCTTCATCAACTACAACATTAATGCTTTCAACAATTTTTCGAAGTCTTTTATTATAACATTTGTATCCTTTACTTTTGGAAGAATAACCAAGAAGAATACCTTCGTTTTCTCTAGGTTCAAACTTACCAAGTTTTTCATCAGTCCTTTTGATAAAACATTTGCTTCCAAAAACTTTAAAGTATTTTACAGTAAGAGGCTTACCATACCAAAGTTCATGTGGAGTTTGAGTGCTATTTACCCGAACATTTTCTTTGATGAGAATAGTCACAGCCAAAAATGCAGCTTTGCCCCAGAAGGTTGCAAGAGTTCCAGATTCATCCAGCATAGATCAAGCCATTTGTTGAACTGTTCTGTTCATCCTTTCTACTACACCATTTTGTTCAGGAGTTCTTGCGGTGGAGAATTGCCTTTTTATTCCATGTTATTCACAAAAGTCAAAGAATTCATCTGATATGAATTCTCCCCCTCAATTAGATCTGAGACATTTGATTTTTTGATTTGATTCATTTTCAACCAAAGCTTTGAAGGCTTTAAACTTTTCAAATGCTTCATCTTTATGCTTTAGAAGACCTATCCAACACATTCTAGAAAAATAAAAAAATAAACAAAATAAAGTATTCTTCTCCACGAGGTGACTTTTTCGTTGTTGGTCCACTTAAATATGTATGGATAAGTTCAAGAGGCTTACTTGCTGACCCTTCCTTTTCAATGAAGTGAACTCTAGTTTTCTTACCAATTTGAGATGGTTTGCATATGGTATTTTCTGGGATGTTGATATCTGGAAGATCATGAACTGCCTTGAGCCTGCATGCTTTTCTTATTTAAGAAAAGCTTAGATGTCCCAATCTTCTATGCCACAGCCAGTTTTCATCTGTTTTTCTTAGATAACATTGTTGTTGTCCTCCTTTTAGTATGTATAAGTTGTTTGGAGTTCTTGTACCTTTGATCACGGTCTTTCCTGTATCAAGTTCACGAACAACACATCTGTTTGATCAAAACACCACTTCATTTCCTTCATCACACATTTGACTGGCATATTTCCAGATTTAACCTTTTCTTTCAAGAAAACAGAACCTTTACCTTTAATGAAAACTGGAGTGTCATTTCCAAATGAGACATTCTTTTCTTTTTCTAAAGCATTATATGAGTGAAGTTTCTCTTTATCACCTGTCATGTGTTTGGAGCATCCACTGTCGATGTACCACTGATTTTCTTGTCCTTCTGCATACAAGGCTATACCACATATTTCTGATTGAGATTCCTTCCTTCTCCATATCTTGGGATTTGATGGCATTTGCTCCTTTTGAAGTGTTGGCTGAAATTTTCTCCCGCATTCAGATTCTTCATGACCAAAGTTGTTACAAATCGAGCATTCTATTTCATTTTCAAGAGGAGAAAAGTTATTATAGGAACTTTTCTTGATTCCTGTTACACTTCTTTGATTTCATGCTTCTCTAGTCATGATGGTTTTGTAAGCAACACATTGAGCAACCTTGTGCCCAAAGTTATGACATGAAAAACATTGCCCATTAAAGAAGTTTCTACGACCATCGAATCTTTTGACATTGTTTACCTGTTGGTTGTGGCTTCTATTGATATTCATCCTTGGAGTAAATTGAGTATGATTTACCAGATAATTAGTTTTAGGCCCTTGCTGACGATTGACATAATATTCACTAGTCTTTGTTGCATCAAGATAGCTTTTGGTGGAGGTTGACGACTTTTGTGATTAAGATGGTTCTTCAATATATCCAAGACCTATCTTTATCATAGGAGAACACTGAACTTTGATAATTGCATTTAAAGTTTCTGATCCTTTAGCAAATCTAAGATTGAGAAATTTTGTCTTCTCAAGATCTTTTCTTATACCCACAATTTCACATTCTAGACTTTCATTGTGTTTTTCTCTTTTAGCAAGTTGGTGTGTCAAAGTATTTATGATCATATTCTTTTCTTCTAAACAAATTTTGAGTGTAGTGATTTATTCATGAAATTCTTCCTCTTCTAATGCATCCAAAAAATCATCATTTTCATAAGCCATGAGAAGTCTATAATCTTGTTCAGTTTCATCTTCATCACTATTAGATAAACCATCACTATCTTCATGCATATAGCAACTCCTTCTATTCAAAACCTATTTCCTATTGCCTTTTGCATATTCCTTCCCTTTTTCATATTTATCTTTATGAGGAAATTTGGCAACATAATGACCGACTCTACCATAAGCAAAGCATTTGAAAGGTAACTTACCTCTGAACCTTCCAGAACCCCGTTGAAGCTTCTTGAAAAAATTTACCTCATCTTCTTCTTTAGAAATGTGTCCTGATTCATTGTTCTCTTCTTTTTCTTTTCCCTTTGCTGATGCTTTAAATGCGGCTTCTCTCATATCTAATGGACCTCCTTTTCTCATTTCAAAGGCAATTAGGATTCCATGAAGTTGAGTCACCGTGATAGTCTGAAGATCTTATTTTTCTTTTATGGCAAACACCTTTGACTCAAATTTAGAAGACAAAGATCTCAAAATTTTCTCAAATAAAGTAACTTCCTTTAATTCTTCACTCAAATTCTTCATACAATTAACAATCTCATCTATACATAAAAATTAATTGCCTACACTCTCATCATTATGCATTTTAAGAGTTTCACACTGAATTATGAGAGTTTGAAGCTTAGCATGTTTTACCTGAGAGTTTCCTTTGTAGTTCTGAATGATTTTGTCCCATATTTCTTTGGCTATCTTGACCTGCATGACCTTGACAAATTATGATTCTGACAGACTTGCCAGTAATGTATTGATAGCTTTGGCATTAGTTTCGTATAACTTCTCACCTACAACGTCTGTAGGAATTGCTGCTGGAAATTGATATCCTCCTTCCACAATTTCCCAAACATCAGTTCCAAGTGATTATAGATAGACTCTGGTTCTTATTTTCCAATATACTAAGTTTCTCCCATTGAAGATTGATGGTCTAATGGATCCCATGCCTTCGTGATTGTTCATCTTGAGAGATCTACCTTCAAGCGGTCAAGCTTCTTCTGAAGGACTTTCTCTGATATCATTTGTTGGAAATAATATTATGAGGGGGGTGAATCAGTATTATCATATCAATAATTTTATTTTCCAAACAGATTTATATATGCTACTTCAGTGAAGTGAACTAGCATGTACACGCAACTGTAATTAGAGAAACCAATGTATATCCAGAGAACTTGTCATTTAGACAATTTACCATGTGTTGATCTTAAACCAGTGCATTAGTAACATATTAGACAGTGCAGTAAAAAATAGAATAAAGCATCACACATAAGCAACACACATGAACACCAAGATTTAAGGTGGAAACCCAATGTGGGTGATAACCACCTGCTACTGTTGTCTATGTCTTATTTTAATAATAAAAAATATGTTTACAATCTTGTACTGGTGCAGACTCATACCAGTACATAGGCACCCACCTGCAAAAGGCTACAACCTTCTCTCATTTTCCAGCTTCTACTCGAAGGGAGCTACAACCCCCTAGCTCTTGTACTAGCCAATTTCTTTACTAGTACGTAGGCGCCGACCTACAGAAGGCTACAACCTTCTTTCCTCCTCCCGGGACCTCGTTTCATGAATTTTAAGGCTGGATACTCCTAGAACACAACTCCACAATCTGAAGGCCATGTTTCATCCAATTTTCATAGTAGACCCATCAACAACTTTTAAACTTAAACTGCATCAACCAACATTCAGTAAATCTAAACAATCAGATCACTAACACCAGAACATTGTGCTGAACCCAGAAACTTGCATCATCATTCAGAACCAGCTATAAACTTGGAAACCATGCATCAAACTGTATACGCTACTTGGCTAAACCCAAACTGCGTGTATATGCTACTTCCATTAATCAAACCTACATATACCTCCAAATCTACTGCAAACATAAACTTTTGAATCAAGTCTATACCAACCAGCAATATACTAAACATCTACTGTCAACTTACAGAGATTTACACATGCAGCAACAGATATCGCTTCTTCTCACTTATCAAACATCAAATATCAAACTCCTTATTCATTTAGTTTTACATTCAGATCTAAGAATACTTCACTGACAGACAGGAGTAAAACAATAGCACTGATCTGATATATCAGTCATCCTTGAACATCAAGCTTTTCTTTTTCATACGCTACTTGGAAGAGCCGAATCAGCATGTATATGCACCTTCACCAAAGTGAACCAGCGTACAGATATGCAAATACTTACTTCATAACTACGCTGCACCTCCAAACTTGAGACAAACCCAGATCACGATATTTAAAGAATAAAACAGGTGTACATAATCAGATCCAGCCCAATATCAGATCATTCAATAATAAGTCATTTCAGGTCTCACGATCCTAATCCAATATTGAATTCAAGGTGCACAAAGTATTTCAGATCAAATTACAAACATAGCCACTGTAACATAAAATATACTTCAGATAGAAGTATTCCTTAGAAACCCATACACTTGCATATAACCCTTCATAAGATAATCATTACTTCGGTACTTAGCCCTTGATCTTCTCCTTCTTATATACTTAGATCCTTTGTTAATACCTTGGCCCAAAACCACTTAGGACCAATACCTTGGACCAAATACCTAGGGTCAATACCACGAACCAAATACCTAGGGTCAATACCACAGATCAAATACCTCGAACCAAAACCTTGGTTTTCCAACATGTACGCACTTTTCTTCCTGTGGGAGTGTGTTATACGTATACGCTCTTTTTGTTCTGTGGACCAGCGTGTATACACTGTTTTGACTAAGTGGACCTACATATACTTCTTAAATTGCTTTTCATCAACCTTTTCCTTTACTTTCTTTATTCTGATTAGTAGACCTCAGTTCCATCTTCCTGTTCTTTTGTACCACTATCTTGTTACCTATGAATATACCTGTTGTACTGTGAGTTGCCTTTTACCAAAATTGAATTTACCTGTGAGTGAGTTGCCATTAAGGACAACACTTGTATCATAATGCCAACATACATGTTTACCTAGTTTGGTTGTTATTTGGGTAGATGTGGGAGGAGGGTGTTATAGAGTGGTATTAGAACATGGTTCATCCTTCGCACTAAATGGGAAGTGCGTTTTTCATGCATTCATATCATTTGCATGTGTGTTAATCATTTTTGTGGTCTGTGCGCTTGTTGCATATGCATGGTGTCAGTGATTGTTGTAGTGATGTTGCCATGTGAAAAAAGGATGTTGTTATGAAGTATGTCATAATGAGTGTATGATTGGTTACATGTTTTTTACACTTGCGTATTGTCAGTGTACATTGGCATGGTTGTTGTTGTCATGCATGAAGTCATGGTATGTGTAGTTGATATGGTCATGCATTAATGACTGGACTCTAGATAGAATGATGGTTATATGGTTATGTGATTATGTATTATATGTATATATGCTATCATGATTATGTTATGCAAATATTAAATTGATTGGTTGACCTTGTAGATGAGATATCCTTCTCGAATTATGAGAAGGTACATTTGTTTATTATGGTTTGGTTTAGCTGACATAGTATGTCTTGCATGAAAGAGATCAAATGATTGGCAAGATGGTAAACTACAAAGACTCTCCCTATGAATCAGATGAGCAGCATGGTGTTGGCACTCTTCTGATTTGTCAGACACATTAAGAAGATTGAAGGAATAAATAAGGAGTTGTAGGGCAGATAATGACAAAATCATATAGGCACAAGAAAAACATCAAAGGTTAATGCAATACTTCTTCAAAGTTTGTCAGAATTGTGTTGAGAAGGGCCACTTCGGATCAGCCATGGACAAGAGGACGAAACTAATGGGGCATATGGTAGTAGGTCTCATGGTGGTTACAGGTCGGATAGAGATGACATTGTAAGAGATGGTAGATTGTTTGATACTTCAGATAGGAGAGGTGTTGGATACAAGTACTATTCTAGTTCTGGTTATTATAGGCATCATGATCATCATCATTATCATCCTTATAAGAGGAGTGATAGGGGATACTTTCCAGATGAGTTTAAGAAAGAAAAACCACCTAATTTTGATAGAGATGTGAAGAAGTGAGAAGATGTGGATGCTTGGATACTTGGGATAAGGATTTTCTTTGAGTTGCATGAGTACACAGATAATATGAAGGCCAGAATAAATTTCTTTAGCTCAAGAGGTAAAGTAGACATCTGGTGGGAAGATGTGAAGCGGGTTATAGACATAAGGACAAATCACTTGACTTGGAATGAGTTCTATAGGCTTTTCAAGAAGAAGTACTTGTCAGAAAGGTACTACGACTGTAAGGCCAAAGAATTCTATGAGCTAAAGATTAGATCAATGATAGATGAAGAGTACACGACTAAGTTCCTGGAGCTATTAAGGTATATACCATATCTTAAAAATGAGAAAGCTAAAGTTCAACGATTTATCAGTGGATTTCCATTAGCATTTAGATATTAGATTGAGTATGTTGAGACTATGTCACTCGAGGAAGTTATTGGGAAATTGAAGCATTGCTATCAACAAACAAAGTGTAAGAATGAATCTCAACAAGGATGGAAAATAAAAGACAAAGTTAAAGGTAAATTATAGCTGAAATGAGCAAGACCTCAGAATGCAGACGAGAAAGTGAATGTGGCACCACAAAAGAGGTTCAATACAGCAAGACAGCGACATGGGTCATAGTAGCAGCATAGAGGTGAGGGTAATGGTCAGTTAGAGGGTTGGACATGTAGTAAGGAGAACCTTAAGAGATATTGTCCACGGAAACAGGGTGGTAGGCCTCATATATATAATGCACATGAGGCACTGACTATTGGGGATGTTGGTCAGATTGTTCCTTATATCTACGCAACATTAGATAACAAACAACTAGACCATTAGGCATCTATCATTGAGATGGATGGCAAGCTTTGTGATCATGTTATTTCTAATTTTATTTACCATGGATCTAATTATAGTTATGTTAATCCCGAATTGGTGGATAAGTGTGGTTTGAGGAAGGAATTACATGCAGAAACTTGGTTAGTGTAGTTGGCTACAGGTACAAAGAAGTGAGTTTATCATTGGGTAAAAGCTTATGCATTTTATTTGAATGGTATGCCTACCACATCAAATTTGAATGTACTATCATTGGGATCATACAATATGTTGTTGGACATGGATTGGTTGTATCTTCATAAAACCAAGGTGGATTGTTATGACAAATCCATTGAGTGTGTGGATGAAAATGGGAACCAAGATTCTTACAGGGAAATAAAAAAGCCACATCAGTTAGGGTGGTGATAACTATGCAGGAAAATAGTAGTTGCAGAAAAGGGTGTATGTTATTCGCAATGCACATTTCTAGTGACAAAGGTAAGGAAGTTGAGGATGCAAATGTTTTGAGTGGGTACCCAGTTCTACAACACTTTCAGGATGTATTTCCTCAGGAGATTTCATATTTTCACCTCACAAGGAAGTAGACTTTTCTATTGAGTTATTGCCTGTTGAAAATAGCAACAAGAAATGCTAAAAATAGAAGTGCTAAAAATAGCACTACTATAAATAGCATTTCGGGATACATTCCAATTTTAGTTAGTCCCTGGACTAAAATTGAGAATTAAAATTCGAATTTGATCTTAGCAGATGTTTGTAAAATAATTAATTAATTCATCTTGAGTTAATTAGTTGTAGAAAATCAAACATGAAGTCTATGTGAAGACATGCAACAGTTTCCCCTTTGACTGAGGAAGTTATCACTTGATTAAGGAGATCAGGATGAGTTGTACTTGGAGTTGTAATTAGTTAGCTCACTTATCTGAGTTAAGTCCAGTTAGATTAGTTCCAACACTTTGTGGAACTGATTGTGAGTTCAATTAGTTAATGCATGCATGCATGTAACTGCTACACTTCAGATAACTGAATATTCTCTCATAAATAACTCATGCATGTCAGTTCAATCAGAGACCCAGTTGAGATCAGATGATGGGAAAATGTACTATCAGTTGCAGGAATATTCCATTGAGATATCTCTTGCATGCGAAAGGAATTCATTCCTTGGAGATTGCGCAGTTACTTTTGAGTTTGATGAGTTGTGTGAGAGGTCAATTCACACAGGTGGCAGCATTGGACCCCAAGAGAAACTGCGCAAGGAATAGGAGGCTTGGAGGCTGAGGGAAGGCATATGTTGTGTCTATTCAATCTATGAGCAGCATTGTAGGATTGTACTAAGAGCTGGATAGCTTGTGAGCTAAAGCTTAGTGTAATCCAGACATATTTCCACTTGTATGATATTACAGAGATCGAGGTTTTTTAGCTGAGGCTTTCCCCAAAGTATTCTTCTGTTTTCATGTGTGATTGATTTCTTCTTCATCTGTTATATGTGTTCTATTTGATCTTTCTCAAAATTGATTAAGCTTCCGCAAGTTTGTTGTAGAAGTAGATCTAGTATTTTGCTTTAGTATATTGCATAATCTGTTGATCTACAGTGAGAAATTCTACATGGTATCAGAGCAAAGGTGATCAAAGAGAAGAACAGTATACAAAGAAGGGAGAAGGGAGAAGTTTGAAGTTCTTGATTATAGAATTCGAATTCTTATCACATCTCAAATTTCACCAATGGCGTTCAACGGTTTAAGACTCGAGTATGCCCTTGATGGCAACTCGAATTATATAGCCTGGAAGGATCACATGGAAGTAGTATTAGAGGACAATGGTTTGAAGGACTTCATTGATCAAGAAGTCCCCAAGCCAGTAGTAGCTAATGCTACAGAATTGGCAGAATGGAAAAAATGTGTGGCTAGAACGAGGAGAATCCTTCTGGAGTGAGTTCAAGACCACATAGTCTCGAGTCTCCATGGGAAGGAGACACCGTTTTCAATGTGGAAAATATTGAAAGATCTATATCAGAACAACAACGATTAGAGGAAGTTGGCGCTGAAAGACAAGCTTTAGAAAATCAAGTGTGAAAAGGGCGACACGATCTCTACATATCTGAACAAGCTCACCACCTGCAGGAATGAGCTTGGAAGTTTAGGGATCACGACAGTTGATGATGACATGGTGAGTCTTGCTCTCCTCAGTGTTCCTAAGAGCTCGCATAGCTGCCAAGACTTGGTAAATGGAAGAGAGAAATTTCCAGATTGGGAACAACTTTGGTCGGATCTGATGCAGGAGGAGATAAGAAGAAGCACCAAAGATGGATCTTCATCAAAGCAAGATGATGAAGAAAATTTAGCCTTAGCGAGTAAGGCGAGGAAAGGGAAAGGGAATGCGTCCCATTCCAAGTCCAGTTCTTCCCATGGTGGGAAGAAGATTGACATATCAAAAGTGAGATGTTTTCATTGTCATGAGGTGGGCCATTATGCTATGAATTGTCCACAGAAGAAATCCAAGAAGGGATCCTCGAAGGGATCAGATGGTGAGGCATTAGCCTCACAGTTCAAATTGGATTTCTCCCTCATTGCATGCATGGTTTCATCCATGGTGGGATGTGTTTGGTACTTGGACAATGGAGCTTCATTCCACATGACCGATGACAAGAATCTTTTTAGTACCTTGGAGGAGAAGGATCTCCAGATGCGGATCGATATGGGCGATGATGGAAAGTACCGTGTTTCAGGTGAACGTATGGTTGTGTTTCAGAGGGAGCATGGAGCTCCTATCACCCTGACTCATGTAAAGTATGTACTAGGTCTAAAGAATGTAGAATTTTCTCTACAAATTAGTTAGCTCACTGATATCATGTAGAAATTTCACCTGCAGATCAAACTGATATATGCAATGTACTAAAGCATAATACTATATCTACATCTACCATAAACTTTGCAAAAGCTAATAAACTATGAGAAAAATCAAACATAAACACATATAACTGATAAGAAGGAATCAATCACACATAACACAGAATAATTGATCCGGGAAAAGCACCATCCTAAAACCCCATCTCTGTATTATCAATCAAGTGGAAATCCTCAACAACATACAAAAAGAATCAGCTCAAAAGCTATCCTGCTCTCTCTGTACTCTGATGATGTAGCTCATGGACTACCTAGGCCTATATATATAGGTTGCACAAGTCCTCCAAGCTCCTATTTCCATGCACAGTTTTGATTGGGGTCCAATTACATAACATGTGTGAATTGGCCAAATCATACCTGCTGTCACCTCAGGTCCAACTACGTAGTACCAGAAGGAATAATATTACTTCCCCATGCAAGGAATATTCACTAGGAATATCCTAGTAACTGATAGTACATTTTCCCTCATCTGATCTCAACTGGGTCTCTGTCTGAACTGACATGAATCAGTTATCCATGAGTGAATACTCAGTTATCTGAAAATACCAGTTGTCACATGCATGCAAGCATCAACAAACTAAATCTCATTAATTTAACAACTTTTTAAATTAATCTAAATGAACTTGACTAAGTTAAACTAAGTCAACTGATCCTCTCAATATAGAACTCATCCTTAATTCCTTAATTAGTGGATCAAATCAAGGACACATTCCCCAATTAGTGGAGAAACTATTGCATGTTCTCACAAAGACTTCAAGTTTGATTTTCCTTAACCAATTAACGCATGGAGAATTAATTAATTAATATTCAAACTACTGGTAAGACCAAATTTGAATTTTACTTCCTATTTCTAGTCTAGGGACTGACTAAAATAGGAATCCACATTGCATTGCTAAAAATAGAACTTCTATTTTTAGCACTTCCATTTTTCATTCCTTGTTGCCTAATCCAGCACTGATGCCCAAACTGCTATTTTTAGCAGTGTTATTTTAACACTTTTATTTTTAACAATTTCTAGTTTCCAATTTTCAACACTCCCTCTCAACAAGAAAGGCTTCCTCTCGAACCTGATCCTGTACCTCTAGAATGTTCTGCATGAAACACATCTACCAAGTGTGGTTGCTCCCGCAACTCTCGAAACAAAAAAAAAAACTCCCAACTAACCTCTCTTTTGGGATAGAAACATACTCTGATGCTGAAGCTCTACCTGTTGATGACAAGTGCTCCCTCTCTGACCTTTGAGCTACTGCAACATCTCCATGCATCTTGCATTGTTGCACACCTCTTTGTGCTACCCTGGACTGTGCAACACACTTGTGCCTCTCGCATTGTTGCAACCTGCATGCTCTGCATTGTCCTGTGATTCCCTGCATTCTAGCTCTCTCTGCCGCTCCATCCACATCTGTCTCTACCCAATCAGTTAGTTCTACTACTCGTAATCGGGTCTCTCGTAGTAAAGTCGAATCAAAGAGGTTGGGTACCTCAAGGATCCTGCCCCTCCTCTCCTCTGGACAATCACTCTGCATTGCCCCACCTCTTACCTGGAGGTATGGCTACATGTGATTCCTCTACCCACCTAGCTTGAAGTTTCCCCCTACTAGAGGTCTCTGCATGAGTAGATATCTCTACTCGATCTCCACTTAGCTTCCCCTATTGTGGCTGCTCCACAGTCTCCTAAAGTTGTTGCATCAATGGTGGCTCCTCCACAATTGTTTGAGACTTCTTCTGGCTCTGTGTGTTGAGAGGTAATTTACTCTCCCTCTCAACCACCAAGTCTCCATCAATTACCTTGCAACTCAAGGCTTTGCATGCATCTTGAACCTCAAGAGTATACAGGTTCTTGACCCGTGAATCGATCTGCTTCACCTGTCTAGTGATGATGTGTCTAAGGAAAACCTTTCCCTTACTGAAGACTACATCATAGCCTCTATCTTCCAACATCGTGATCGACACCAAGTTTCTCTTCAGTCCTAGTACATACTTGACATCGGTCAAGGTAAGGTGAGCTCCATGCTCCCTTTGAAAAATAACCATGCCTACACCTGAGACACTATACTTTTCATCATTACCCATCGCTATGAGTATCTGGAGATCTTTCTCCTCCAAAGTACTGAACAAACTCTTGTCGCCAGTCATGTGGAAAGAAGCTCCACTGTCAAGAAACCAACCACTTCCCACCATGGAGGAAACCATGCATGCGAAGAGTGTGAAATCCAACTTGAACTGTGAAGTAAGTGCCTCACCTTCAGATCCTTCCCCAGATCCCTTCTTGGATTTCCTCTGTGGACAATTTGTAACAAAATTGCCCACCTCATGACAACGAAATCATCACACTTTCAATTTGTCAACCTTCTTCCCTCCATGGGAAGAACTGGATTCAGAAAGAGAAAACTTCTCCTTCCCCTTCTTCACCTTACTCACTAAGGCATAGTTCTCTTCATCCTCCATGGATGAAGAACCATCTCTGGTGCTCCGTCTGATCTCCTCCTGCATCAAATCTGACCAAAGTCGTCCCAATCTGGTAGTTTGTCTCTTCCATTAACCGAGTCCTGGTAGTTATGCTAACTCTTAGGAAGACCGAGGAGTGCAAGACTCACCATGTCATCATCAGCTGTCACGATCCCTACACTTCCAAGCTCATCCCTGCATGAGGTGAGCTTGCTCAGATACATAGAGATCGTGTTGCCCTTTTTGGACTTGATCTTTCGAAGTTTGTCCTTCAGTGCCAACTTCCTCTGATCACTGCTGTTCTGATAAAGATCTTTCAATGTTTTCCGCATCGAAAATGGAGTCTCCTTCCCATGGAGGCTCGAGACTATGTGATCTTGAACTCCCTCCAGGATGATTCTCCTAGCTCTAACCACACACTTCCTCCATTCCGCCAACTCTTGGGCATTAGATCCTGAGGGCTTGGGGACTTCTTGATCAATGAAGTCCTTCACCCCATTATCTTCTAATACTGCCTCCATGCAATCCTTCCAGGCTATATAATTCGAACTGCCATCAAGGGCATATTCAAGGCTCAAACCATAAAATGCCATCGGTGAAATAGATGTGATAAGAACTCAATTCAATATTCAGAAACCACAAACTTCTTCCTTCTTGTATATTGTTCTTCCTTGATCACCTGTGCTCTGATACCATGTAGAATTTTCTCTACAAATCAGTTAGCTCACTAATATCATGTAGAAATTTCACCGGCAGATCAAACTGATATATGCAATGTAGTAAAGCATAATACTAGATCTACATCTACTATAAACTTTGCGGAAGCTAATCGACTATGAGCAACATCAAGCATGAACACATATAACTGATAAGAAGGAATCAATCACACATAACACAGAAAAATTTAACCAGGAAAAGCACCAGCCTAAAACCCCATCTCTGTATTATCAATCAAGCGGAAGTCCTCAACAACATACAAAAATAATCAACTCAAAAGCTATCTTGCTCTCTCTATACTCTGATGATGTAGCTCATGGACTACCTAGGCCTGTATATATAGGTTGCACAAGTCCTCCAAGCCCCTATTTCCTTGTGCAGGTTTGATTGGGGTCCAATTACATAACATGTGTGAATTGGCCAAATCATACCTATTGTCACATCAGGTCCAACTACGTAGTACTAGAAGGAATAATATTCCTTCCTCATGCAAGGAATATTCACTAGGAATATCCTAGCAACTGATAGTACATTGTCCCTCATCTGATCTCAACTTGGTCTCTGTCTGAACTGACATGCATCAGTTATCCATGAGTGAATACTCAGTTATTTGAAAATACCAATTGTCACATGCATGCAAGCATCAACAAAATGAATCTCATTAATTTAACAACTTGTTAAATTAATCAAACTGAACTTGACTAAGTTAAACTAAGTCAACTAATCCTCTCAATATAGAACTCATCCTTAATTCCTTAATCAGTGGAGCAAATCAAGGACACATTCCCCAATCAGTGGAGAAACTATTGCATGTTCTCACAAATACTTCAAGTTTGATTTTCCTTAACTAATTAACGCATGGATAATTAATTAATTAAGATTCAAACTGTTGGTAAGACCAAATTTGAATTTTACTTCCTATTTCTAGTCCAGGGATTGACTAAAATAGGAATCCACACTGCACTGCTAAAAATAGAACTTTTATTTTTAGCACTTCCATTTTTCGTTCCCTGTTGCCCAATACAACATTGATGCCAAAATTGCTATTTTTAGTAGTGCTATTTTTAGCACTTCTATTTTTAGCAATTTCTTATTGCCAATTTTCAACAAAGAAGATAAAGACTATGATGTAGTCTTTAGTAAAGGAAAGGCTATGCTAGAAGAAAAAGGCTATGATGTAGTCATTAGTAAAGGAAAGGTATTCATGAGCCATATCGGCACTAGATAGACCAAGAGGATTGGGATTCGAGTAAAGAATCTCTACAAGATGGAGGTAGACGACTGTGCTGCATTGAGTTCCAAAGCAGAGTTGGTGTAGAGCCAATATGTTGGCGAGCTATGGCATAGAAGATTGGGCCACTTGCACCATGGGGCCTTGACGATCATGCAGAAAATTTCTACTAGACTTCCCAAGGGAAAACTGGAGCAGACAGATACATGCAAAGGTTGTACCTTGGGTAAGTACGCGAAATCTTCCTTTCAAGATCAAGACAGTAGAGCTGGAGCAATCCTGGAGTGAGTTCATACAGATGTGTGTGGACCATTCTCTATAGCCTCCATCGCTAAACAAAGGTACTATGTTATTTTTATTGATGATTTTTCTGGTAGATGTTGGATCTACATTATGCAGAAGGAGGATCAAACCTTCTCAATGTTTTGTGAGTTTAAAGCCTTGGCAGAGAAAGAATCTGGAAAGAAAATAAGGGCCTTGTGTAGCAACAATGGTGGAGAGTATGTCTCCCAACAATTTAAGGAATTCTATGCAGCAAAAGGAATTAAATGGGAGTTGATGGCACCCCATAACCCATAGTAGAATGGGGTGGCCAAAAGGAAGAACTGATTGATTTTGGGAGTAGCTCAAGAAATGTTGCATGACCAAAGCCTACCACTTCATTTGTAGGGTGAGACATGCAATACAACAGTATACTTACAGAATAGAAGCCCGCACTGTATACTGGGAATGAAGACATGTTAAGTTATGGTATGTTCTATGCTTATAATAGTTTACTTCTTTTTCTTATTATATTCCATAAATTAGCAATCACATGTACATAAAGTAAAGTGCAGATAGAACATTAAACGATCAACAGAAAACAAGCCAAGACAAAAGACACAAGATGTGGCAGCTAGCCAGGCACAAACCCCATAATGTGCGAGGAAACCCTTTGATCAAATCTTCTTTTATCTTCAATAATTCAGTAGAGAGAAATAGTACAATAAATCTGATTTATATTAGCAGTAGAAAACCCTAGATCAGCAGTATCAGCATTAGCGGCTTCATCATCAAAACTAGGGTAGTTGATATCTCACAAACCAACCGCCGGATCGGCTTGATTCCACCACCAAAAGTTGCAACCTTCAGACGAGGTTCAGATGAACCTACAGTGTAGTTCAGATGAGGAGATCTTCTGGTCCATGCAGGTCAAACTTCACTTCTGCAGTTGCAGCTTCTATTTCAGCGACTTCCGGCTTCACATGTGTGAGAGAGAGACCCTTTTCTGCGCAGTAGAGAAGAGACTCTTTTCTACGCAATAGAGAGAGAGAGATGTGATGAGATGAGTGAGTGCAAATGAGGAAAATTCCTCCTGTATTTATACACAATTGTTTATGTTTGAATAGATGCGACTGTTGGGCTTCTGAGCCTACATGAGTTGTAGGTTGGCTTGTGTCTAGTCAATTTAACGTCTTAAATTTCTCTACATAAATTATCAATCCGGGTATTGTAAACTGATGAAGTGTGGTGTACCATATGTGCTTAGTTAACCTTTTTCTTACTTCGTTGTTTTATAGTTTTTATTTTTTTTTACGGTTTTATTCTTGTTGATCTCCTAAAGTGTCTAATGCAAATGGAAATCATATTCCTAAGTCTCTAGAAGGCAAGTATGGATACAGATTTTAAGGCAATTATGTCCTCTATAATGATTTCCAGAACTTAACACTTCAGAAGGTTTTAGAATGTATGAGTGATGATAGTAATGCTTGAACAAGAATGGAAAATGTGATGTTATTTAAAACAAGTAAATAATGAACTACTGATCATGAAACTATTATCTCTACTGTTGTCTAAATACATAAAAGTGATTTAAGCTATTGCACTCAAAGAAATAAAAAATTGCAAGGAAAGTAAAACTAAAATCAAATTACACATCCATGATTCGATCCCTCTCCAGTAGTCCAGCTATGGCTTTCAGAGGTAATCATTAATTTCATGAGCAATCTGATATCTAATTGCAGAAAAGTAAAAGTAAAATCAAATTACACATCCATAATTCAATCCCTCGCCAGTAGTCCAGTTATGGCTTTCGGAGGTAATTGTCAATGATATGAGCAATTTAATATCCATTTGCAGAAAAGTAAAACTAAAATCAAATTACACATCCATGATTCAATCCCTCGCCAATAGTCCAGCTATGGCTTTCGGAGGTAACTGTCAATGATACGAGCAATTTAATATCTATTTGCAGAAAAGTAAAACTAAAATCAATTCACAACATTCATAATTTGATCCATCGCAATTGGTCTAGCTATGGCTTTCGGAGGTAATCATCAATGACATGAGCAAGTTGATTTCTAAACTAACTAAAAAAGCAAGTAAAGAAGATTGAAATCAAAACAGAACTGGAATTAAAAAAAATAAGAAAAGCAAAGTCAACAGAGAGGTTAATCTCATGTCACTAGTTGATGCAAAAACATGTAAAGAAAAACTAATCTACAATCAACCGGTTGAACACACCTACATGAATTAAAATTGCATGAATGGAAAATCTAAACTATCAAACTTGAAAGCAATCAAATGACATAATGAAATCAATGCAAAATTACAAAATGAAATCTACTCTACCTTACATTCTAATATGCTCCATGACATCTACTTCACATCTCCTTCCATGTTGAGAACATCAAAGCTTTATTCAAATTCTTCAAAATTACAAAGTACAAGAAAGCTCTCCAAAGCTTTCCAAAGCCATCTCACAAGCTAACAAGCTAAGACTTAAGAACTAACAAATGAAGGAGAGAGATTTCCTATTTATACAAAAAGATGAGAAGTCATCTCATTAATGAGAGTCCATGAATCTCTCCCTCTACCTCTAGAGTCATAATCAAAATAGGAATTGATAAGACACGTCTTCTTAGAGTTACAATATAATTAGGAGATGTGACACATATCCTCATGATCCCATGATTCTTTCCACTCAAATTCGAATTTGGCTTTAAAGTGCCACATAAAGGTCTTCTAGAAGCCTCCTTTCAACCTACACATGTCAACAATCTCAACCCATTTGTTAGGTATAAGCATATGCACATTATTTTCTAATTTTTAACCACAAATTAACTTAAAAAGGCTAAGAATTAATAAATTTTGGAAAAACATAAATGTGGCCCAATGATAATGAAAGTGGGATGAATGTAGTGACATAGTAGTGAAAGGGAGGTGAAATGGAGGTGACATAATGGACATAATAGTGAAAGTGTAATGGAAATAAATGACATTTTCAAGACCCAACATACCCCCCAACTGAAGTTATTGCATGTCTTCATGCAATATATATTACATTAACCTTTTTTTTTTTTTTTATCCTTGAGCTTTGGCTTAACTTTGCATGATATCATTTGATAACTTCATATTTCTGCAAAGTGTTTTACTTGAATTGCAACATGGTTGGTTCTTGTGTTTCAACCATTTTTTTTTTTTTAATCTTTGAACTTTGCATAATGATATTTGCAAAGTATATCTTTATTGGATTGCATGATGTTTGGTTCTTGTGTGACAACCATTATTTTGTTTGTATCCAATTTATCCTTTAATCACTTTTTCAAAAGCCATTGTATGCTCAAAATAGCAATGTAAATTGATATATGTTGGAAGTATGTGGGCTCCTGAATATGATATGGACATGGAAAAATATGAATATGAATGTAATCCCCCCCCCCCAACTGATGGTATTGACAATTTTATGAAATGAGGAAGAGAAATGTTTTTCCAACAATTATCATTCTAGCTTTTTATGGAATTCTATGGTCAAAATTTAGAAAATGGCATACCTTAACTTACCCTTTGGAATGGATGAGTTGTATGTGTGGTGGCTGCAAAATTCTGATCATATTTTTCTTCAAGTGGCTAAACAAGAGGAGTCATGGATAAAGAGATAAGATGACTTTTTATTGCTTCTACTAAAACTTGTTGAATCTGCTCCAAAATGCTGAAAATAATAGTCTTCATGTCTTCAAAACTCATTGGCACAATTCCTACTATGTGAAAAGATGTTCTGATGTCGAACATAGTAGGAAATTATTGACTTAGTGGCCATTAATGGATGCCACTGGTCAACACGAGAACTCTCACCATTGATGACAGTGAGAGTCAAGATGCCCAAACACATCTTGCTAGGTACGAATGAATTTGCCGATGTCGAGTCACCTAGAAGATCTGACGAACAATGGACATTATTGTATTCCCATTGTTTGTTAGCATGAGAACTTGCCATTAAGGCATGCAAGCCTCAAGGTGTCTTTACAAGGAACTTAGACTCAAAGGACTATGGACTCAATAATTTGCATTGAAGTAGGGCTTATTTGCGAAATGAAAATGACAAGGAATGGAAGATGAAAATGGAAGATGGCAATGGAGAGTAAAAATGGCAATGGGCAATAAGCATGTGAATGAGCCTCTTTCTTTTATTTTGGGTTATGAATGGACAAAAAGAGATGGAAAGTATATGTGAATGCAAATGAAAAGTATGAAGTGAAATGAGGTGAATGGTTTATTATGAGATATGGATGTGATGGAGACAATAATATCTGAAAGTTTTTCAAGTGTTTGGATTTGATTTTACATCAACATATTTCCTCTTTGTTGTTGATCATCCTTTTATGAAACAAATTGGTCTCTTAAAGAGACACCATTCTCTTGTAGTCATTTGTCCTTCCTCTTGGAACCTGCAAAAAAAACTAATACTTCCTTTGAAATGGAATGTAAGGTTATCAAAGGAGAGAGGTGATCAATCTCTCTAATTATGATATTTACACACAAAACTAAGAATTTGTATTAATGAAACAAGTTCTCAAAGGAAAAACCAAAAGAATTTATACATGCTTTGGAATTGGACTTTAGCTGCAGAATGTCGACGGTTTTTGTAGCTAAAAATCTTGAATAAAAAGTTAGCCATTCATCTTTCATCATTAGTCCAAAAATAATCAATACCTTCAGAAAGTGAGCAAATAACTTATTCATTTCATTGATTCAAAATTATTATTTTTTCTTGACATGTGGCGACTTAGTGATAACACACAACTGGAATTCCCTTTGACCAGGGTCTTTTTCATCGAATTGAATCAAATGAATAGGACACCATCCATGTACTGACATTTCCCCAGCTACCCATGTGGCTTGTTTTGCTTGATGACACCTACAACTTAGAGTTTAACAAAAACAACTGCAGAAAGTTGAATCAGTTGCGGAAAGTGGCTGCATTCCATAGCTAAAAGACAACCAACCATCAAACGCATATCTCTGACTACCCCTTTTATCTAGCTAAAGAAATTCCAAGTCCAAGTGTGTTCAACTGATTTAGCTCTCCCAATGAGCCCCATCATTTTTTTTTTTTTTTTTTGGCTACTCTTCAGAATTCCCTTTATTGTCTGAGAAATGGAGTGACTGCAGGGATACAAATCAGACATTTATGGATATGGAAATGGAATGAAAATGTATATGGAAGTAGATGACTGTGACTAAAGCAATTGTATGTATAGAGTATGTGAAGACAGAGTGAATATATGTGTAGGCTGTGTGAAAACAAGGTGATTGAGTATGAAAAGAGGCTGCAAAGATATGAAAAGAAAAAAAGCTCAGTGTAATGAACAACTAATAAGGGTTTAAGAGTCGTATGCAATCAGCTTATAATTCACAAGGATCCAATATTGCCATTCACGAGAATGTTGCTGCAATTCAAATCTTTAAAAGATCAAATCTGTTGTTCCTATCATTCTTATTTCTTTCCTTGGATTTACATAATCACTGATAGCCTCGAGGTTTTCCACCTTCGTAATGTTGGCACCCTCCACAAAGCATGGCTCCAAAAAAGAAATTTCATTATTTCTAAAGCCATGGTCACAGTTTTCCATAAATCCTGAGAGAATCTGCGAGAGGCTTCACTGTCCCCAGACAAAGTCACATATGGAAATGCCATTGAAAAGCTAGAATCTGTAAAAGATGCAACAAGAAAGCCTTCTAACATCGATGCTTTTGATTTACAAACAGAATCACAGTAAGTCGAATTCACAGAACCATTCCCAGAGTCATTTGAAATAAGAAACCTTTCCAATTTATGAAATCCACTAAGTGGAACTATTTCATATGGCTCTGATGTGTACAAAACAGTGTATATAATCCCATCTTGTTGCAGGTTCTTGATAATATTAGCTAGCATTTTTCCTTTAACTTGAGTCTTTCCAGAAGCTTCAAACACCGAGGACTTATCATTCCATGTCGAATTATGCAAGGCATGTGACTATGAAAATAATAAAATCCATCCGAGTAAAGCATCGAGCATTTTATGAAAAGAACATAGGGATAGATGTTTAAACAGGTGGAGTAGTGAAAGTACAGTCAACATGAGTTAAATCTGGAGGCTGATCATGAAGCCGTTTGAAAATAAATGCAAGGGTTGTGGAGGAATCATATAAAGGTCGTGGAACAGTTATGGAAGCCTTCATGGATTCGGACACATCTGACAGGGGTGATGAAGTATGAGTTGATTAAAGATGGGAGGCGTGTAATCAAGTTTTAGATGCCAACAGACAGTTGTTTCCTAATTAGAACTCCCTTCCCCGGCAACGATGCCAAAATGTCTAGTCAATTTAACGTCTTAAATTTCTCTACATAAATTATCAATCCAGGTATCATAAACTGATGAAGAGTAGTGCACCATATGTGCTTAGTTAACCTTTTTCTTTGTTGTTTTATAGTTTTTGTTTTGCTTTAGGGTTTTTCTCTTGTTGATCTCCTAAAGTGTCTAATGCAAATGGAAATCCTATTCCTAAGTCTCTAGAAGGCAAGTATGGATACAGATTTTATGGCAATTATGTCCTCTATAACGATTTCCAGAACTTAACACTTTAGAAGGTCTTAGAATGTATGAGTGATGATAGTAATGCTTGAACAAGAATGGAAAATGTGTTGTTATTTAAAACAAGTAAATAATGAACTACTGATCATGAAACTATTATCTCTGCTGCTGTCTAAATACAGAAAAGTGATTTAAGCTACTGCACTCAAAGAAATAAAAAATTGCAAGGAAAGTAAAACTAAAATCAAATTACACATTCATGATTCGATCCCTCGCCAGTAGTCCAGCTATGGATTTCGGAGGTAATCATCAATGTCATGAGCAATCTAATATCTAATTGCAGAAAAGTAAAACTAAAATCAAATTACACATCCATAATTCAATCCCTCGCCAGTAGTCCAACTATGGATTTCGGAGGTAACTGTCAATGATATGAGCAATTTAATATCTATTTGCAGAAAAGTAAAACTAAAATCAAATTACACATCCATGATTCAATCCCTCGCCAGTAGTCCAGCTATGGCTTTCGGAGGTAACTGTCAATGATATGAGCAATTTAATATCTATTTGCAGAAAAGTAAAACTAAAATCAATTCACAACATTCATAATTTGATCCCTCGCTAGTTAGTCTAGCTATGGCTTTCAGAGGTAATCATCAATGACATGAGCAAGTTGATTTCTAAACTAACTAACAAAGCAAGTAAAAAAGACTGAAATCAAAACAGAACTGGAATTAAAAAAAAACTAAGAAAAGCAAAGTCAACAGAGAGGTTAATCTCATGTCACTAGTTGATGCAAAAACATGTAAATAAAAACTAATCTACAATCAACCGGTTGAACACACTTACATGAATTAAAATTGCATGAATGGAAAATCTAAACTATCAAACTTGAAAGCAATCAAATGACATAATGAAATCAAAGAAAAATTACAAAATGAAATCTACTCTACCTTACATTCTAATATGCTCCATGACATCTACTTCACATCTCCTTCCATGTTGAGAACATCAATGCTTTATTCAGATTCTTAAAACTACAAAGTACAACAAAGCTCTCCAAAGCTTTCCAAAGCCATCTCACAAGCTAACAAGCTAAGACTTAACAACTAACAAATGAAGGAGAGAGATCTCCTATTTATACAAAAAGATGAAAAGCCATCTCATTAATGAGAGTCCATGAATCTCTTCCTCTACCTCTAGAGTCCTAATCGAAATAGGAACTGATAAGACACGTCTTCTTAGAGTTACAATATAATTAAGAGATGTGACACATATTCTCATGATCCCATGATTCTTTCCACTCAAATTCGAATTTGGCCTTAGAGTGCCACAAAAGGGTCTTCTAGAAGCCTCCTTTCAACCTACACATGTCAACAATCTCCACCCATTTGTTAAGTATAAACATTGGCAAATTATTTTCTAATTTTTAACCATAAATTCACTTAAAAAGGCTAAGAATTAATAAAGTTTGGAAAAATATAAATGTGGCTCAATGATAATGAAAGTGGGATGAATGTAGTGACATAGTAGTAGGTGAAATGGAGGTGATATAATGGACATAATATTGAAAGTGTAATGGAAATGAATGACATTTTCAAGACCCAACAACTTGATAATAATTCCATAATCAAAATAAATTCATATCTCCATGAATACTTATAGAAATCAGATGATCTTTAGATCAATCCTACACCTCTCAACGAGAGGAATCTAATGAACATATTATCAGCCATGAATAAGATGACCCACATGAAGTTTGGCCCTAGTTCCAATTTTAACACTCCCTCTCAACTAGGGAGAACTTCATCTACAATCTGTCTGTCGGTCGCTACTATTCATCCATCAAATGCATTGCCCTATATAGCCTGACCCTTGCCCTGCTCTTCTCTCTTCTGCCTGTTATTTTTTGTGTTGTTCTGCGCTATACTGATCTATACGTCTCTGCTCTGTTATGCTCTGCTCTGCTTTGTTCTATTTTGCTCTGCTTTTGTCCGAATTATGAAGAAAAAGAAATGATCAAGGATGTATCATACTGACACAAAGTCAGTCTCAGAGTATGTACCACTGGTCCCAGACCAGTCTCATCCAACCTGAAGTCAGCGTCATAGAGAGTACAACTCCTACCACTAGTCCCAGACCAGTAACATCCTCGATTGACTCAAAGTCAATCTCAGAGTGCGTACCACTGGTCCCAAACCGGTATCATTGATCCCAGATCAATGGAGGTCATCCTAGCGTAGGGAGTACGATAGATACAACGATGCGTCCATCGGTACTACTATGGTCCCTAACCTCATTTCCCTGCTCATTGATCAGATGAGAGGTACTTCCCATGAGTCCCAGATTGCATGGGTAGGATGTCTCGACATGAAAACTTAATCAATCCCGTCGTCATAGGAGAACACATCAATCCTTCTACAATCGCCATGGGGAACACATCAATCCAGGCCGCCATGGAGAACACATCAATCTAGGCCTCACAGGAGAACACATTAATCTTGCTACAATCGCCATGGAGAACACATCAATCCTACTACAATCGCCATGGAGAACACATCAATCTAGGCCTCACAGGAGAACTAATCATCCTACTACACAAGAGAGCAAATCATCATGTTCCATAAGAGAGCGAATCATCTTGTCCCACAAGAGAGCGAATCATCTTGTTCCAGTGTGCACCACTAGGGGAGGGTGAGTCACCCTGTGGTCGTATGTTGCTCCAGTAATAACCGCAAGCCCTCAGAGCTCCCAGAGCTCAATGTATGCAACATGCAGGACCCTTGTACAAGGGTTTCTTGATGACTCCAAGTCATTTGGGAAAATCACAGATTAGATATTTCCTCAGGGCTTTAACAAGGTGTATCGGCTTGTACATCATCTTAATGCAATGGAGCCTCCTTACTCATCTTATTACCATATCCCAGATGATGTCTATCTGCTAGAACAATCGACGAATATGGGATTCCTCAATAATCAAATACCACCTCTGGTAGTTACAGAGAATCACAGTGGTATGTGTTCAAACAGCTCACTGAAGAGCTTCCTCAACCAGGCAGCTTCTTACGAGATCATACTCGTAGATATGTATCCGGTCTTGGCGGTGCTTATGGAAATTGACTTCTGCTTCCTGCTCATCCATTACATCGAAGCAGAATCCAAAGAGAAACAACACTAAAAAGTGCTCCAGTGATCCTCCACACTACCTGCCTAATCAGCATTCAAATAATCATGCAGTTTCATATTTTCGATAGTGTATTTCAATCCATAAGAGATTGTGTCCTGAAGACATCTTAGAAGATTCTTAGCACCAATCTAGTGAGGCTCAACCAAATATGAGCTCACAATGTTAACTGCAAAACATATGTTTGGATGGAGGTTCACCAAGAACACCAACACGAATGATTTTTTGAAACTCAAAGGCATTTCCCAAATGTGGTCTGGCATCACTACCATATAACTTCTGAAAGTTAAGATCCTCAAGGTAGTCACAGGCTTGCAATCCACCATACCAAATCTTTTCAGAATCTTCACCACATATTTTTCTTGAGATAGAAAAATTTCCCTTGGCTTCTGCCACACTTCAAGTCCTTGGTTCTTCATTTCAAATTCAAAAGCCAACTCCCTCTTACATTTGTGAATGACAGGGTATGCACCTGTTAGAAAGAGGTCATCCACATAAACACCAATATGAGAGGCTTGTCATCTTCAACCTTAAGGTAAAGGTTAGGATCGGCTTCACTCCTTGTGAATCCCAGCTTCATCAAGTAGCTACCAATCCTCTCATACCATGATCGGGGTGCTTGCTTCAACCCATAGAGAGCCTTTTTCAACCTGCATACATGAGATTTTTAATCATAAATCTCAAATCCTTCAGGTTGCTCCACATAGACCTCTTCTTTGATCGAACTGTGCAAGAACACGGTCTTGACATCCATCTGATGTAGGTTCCATCCTTGTGAAGCCATAAGGGCTATGATCAAGCGGATGGTTGTATATCTGGCAACAGGTGCAAATATCACATCATAGTCTATACCTTCCTTCTAGGAGAAACCACGAGCAACAAAACGAGCCTTATACTTTTCCGTACTTCCATCTGTTGCATGCTTTATCTTATAAAGCCATTTGGAAGTAACAACTGTCTTGTCCTGGGGTCTGGGAACTACTTCCGAGACATCATTCTTCATAATAGACTCATATTCTTCGGTCATAGCATCCTTCCATACTTGATGCTTCACGACATCTGAGAATGATGAAGGCTCATTTTGTATGATCGTGATCATGATGGTCAGGTATCCCTGATACCTGTTAGGTTTCTTACTTTCACGAAATGTTCCTCGGGGTGCAGCATGTCCTTCAGCATCATCAAGTAGCCCCCTAAGCCATGAAGGCCTCTTCCTAGAAGAGGAAGGCTCAGGTGGATAAATAAGATCCATGGGTTCCTCCACATAAGGCATTGTTACATCATCTATCCATAGAGACAGCTTCCACAATCGTACGGTTCTTCTTTTCCGCCACACCATTCTGTTCAGGAGTATGTGGTGTAGTGGTCTCCCTCTTAATGCCAGCCTCAGATATGCCTAAGTGAACCAACTGTAATATATCGGAGGTCTTGCTTTGGCTTGAGGGGAATGGTCCCCTTTTGAACTTTCTTTCGGCACATCCTAGACATACACCTTCTTTCTCTACTCAAAATTTAGGCATCCCTGTCACCATTTGTCTTACACCGAGTAGAGCTTTATAATTAAGGGGGGCAAACCTCCGATGCCAAAGTTCGGACTGAAGAGATGTGTCATAAGACATGACACCTAGCGAACTTCCATCGGCCTGATATAATGAATCAACATGAAACCCAAGAGTAAAGGCATCTTTAAAATTATTTTTCCATATACGTACCTTGCCATCGCTGAAGGTTACTTTGTAGTCTTTGTCTTCCATTACTGAGATGGACACCAGGTTCTTTTAGGATAGCCTTGCCAATTTTCTCTTCGGTGATTGCTCTTGCTCTTGCTCGGGCTTTCTCTTCACCTCAGCTCCGATAGCATGTTAAGTTATGGTATATTATATGCTTATAATAGTTTACTTCTTTTTTTTATTATATTCCACAGATTAGCAATCACATGTACATAAAGTAAAGTGCAAATAGAACATTAAACGATCGACAGAAAACAAGCCAAGACAAGAGACACATGATGTGGCGGCTAGCCAGGGACAAACCCCACAATGTGTGGGGAAACCCTTTGATCAAATCTTCTTTTATCTTCAATAATTCAGCAGAGAGAAATAGTACAATAAATCTGATTTATATCAGCAGTAGCAAACCCTAGATTAGTAGCATCAGCATTAGCGGCTTCATCATCAAAACTAGGGCAATCGATATCTCACAAACCGACCATCGGATCGGCTTGATTCCACCACCAAAAGTTGTAGCCTTCAGACGAGGTTCAAATGGACCTACAACGCAGTTTAAATGATGAGATCTTCTAGTCCATGCAAGTCAAACTTCACTTCTGCAGTTGCAGCTTCAGTTTCAACAGCTTCCAGCTTCACATGTGTGAGAGAGAGACCCTTTTCTGCGCAGTAGAGAAGAGACTCTTTTCTGTGTAGTAGAGAAAGAGAGATGTGATGAGATGAGTGAGTGCAAATGAGGAAAATTCCTCCTGTATTTATACACAATTTTTGATGTTTGAATAGATGCGATTGTTGGGCTTCTAAGCCTACATGAGTTATAGGTCGGCTTGATAATAATTCCATAATCAAAATAAATTCATATCTCTATGAATACTTATCGGAATCGGATGATATTTAGATCAATCCTACACCTCTCGACAAGAGGAATCTAATGAACATATTATCAGCCATGAATAAGATGACCCACATGAAGTTTGGCCCTAGTTTCCAATTTTAACAAGACACCAATGGAAGCCTTTTCTGGGAAGAGACCAGATGTCAGTCACTTTAGGATCTTTGGATAATCGGTTTATTTCCATGTGACCAAAGATGCCCGGAAGAAGCTAGATCCAACAGCTGAGTTGGGGATACTTGTGGGGTACACTGATACACCCCACAACTATCGGGTGTTCCTCCCTACCAGTCAGAGGACATTGGTACGTAAAGATCTGAAATTTGACAGTAGAAAGCCATGCGAGTATCACTTGAGAGGGAGCTCAAGTTGCATGCAGAGGAGGAACTTTCAGTTCCTAAGGAGGAGAAACCTCAGACTGATGTGGAGCAGCCACATACAGAGGATCCGGGAGTGGAGACATCCAGCCATGATGAGTCTTCCAAAGATGGGCAGAAACGCTCTAGGGAAGCTGACAGGTTGATGCTAGATGCGCGAGAGAATGTGGGACAACCATCTTCTCAGCGCAGACAGAGGAGGTCACCCGAGCGGTACACTGGTTACATGGCCCTAGTTGGGGAGTGTGTAGAGTCTAAACCTTCTTCATTCGAGGAAGCAGTGCAGCAACCAGTCTGGGTTGATGCCATGGTGGAGGAGTACGACTCCATCATTCAGAACTATGTTTGAGATGTTTTCCAAGACCTCAGGACAAGTCAGTGGTGAGTTCCCGATGGCTTTACAAGGTAAAGCAGGTAGCTAATGGTAGTGTTGAGAAACATAAGGCAAGGTTTGTTGCCTGTGGTTTCTCACAGGTCAAGGGGATTGATTACGATGAGACTTTTGCTCCTGTAGCAAGGTACTCATCTATTAGATCAATGTTGGCACTATCATCTCAGATGGGTTGGAAGATCCATCAGATGGATGTGAAGACTGCATTCCTCAATGGGAAGATTGAGGAAGAGGTGTACATTGAGCAACCGGAAGGTTTTGATACCTTCGATCATGAGTCACATGTCTGCCAACTCAAGAGGGATTTATACGGGTTGAAGCAAGAACCTCGTGCTTGGTACACCAAGATCGACAACTATTTCACTGGGTTGGGCTTCACGAAGAGTGAAGCAGATGCGAACCTTTACCACATCATGGTAGAAGGTAAGCCATTGATCATCGTTCTTTATGTTGATGATCTGATTTTGACAGGTGATAATCAGTTGATCAAGTCTTGCAAGGAGGACCTTGCAAGAGAGTTCGAAATGAAATACATGGGTCTTATGCACTACTTTCTAGGCATGGAAGTGTGGCAAAAGGATGGGGAAGTGTTTGTGTCTCAAGGCAAGTATGCTAATGAGATACTCAGGCAGTTCCACATGGAGAAATGCAAGCCCATGCAGACTCATCTAGCTGGTAACTGGAGGAAGGAGGATGCTACTTCAGGTTAGGTAGTAGCTGCTACTATTTATCGGTAGCTTGTGGGTTCACTGATGTATCTAGTGAACACACAACCAGACTTATGATTTGCGATGAACCAGCTGAGTCAAGCTGTGGTTCAGCCTACCAAGCTATTTTGGAAGGCAACGAAGCATGTGCTGAGATACCTTAGAGGCACATCTCAGCATGGATTGTCGTACATACAGAGAGGGGAGTGAAGCTTCAGGGCTTCACAGATGCAAATTGGGCAGGGATTCCATCAGACCGGAAGAGCACTTTAGGAGGAATCTTCAACCTTGGTTCAGTTGCAGTTTCTTGGTATAGTAGGAAACATAGGTCAGATGCACTTAGCTCAACAGAGGCTGAATACATGGCTGCCATTCAGGCATCATGTGAGGCCATTTGGATGCAGAATATTCTAGTTGGATTGTTTGGTCAGAGGATGGATCCAACCGTGATCTACTGCGATAATCATTTTTTTATCAAACTCTCTGAGAATCCAGTATTTCATGACAAGTCCAAGCATATCAATATTCGGTACCATCATCTTCGACACTGTGTGGTGAAGAGGATCATGTTGTTGTTGTATATTTCGACCGAGGAACAACATATATTTTGACTAAGGCATTGTCAAAATGAAAGTTCGAGTTCCACAGGGACAGGATTGGGACGACTGATAATCCATTTCTTGTTAAGAGGGAGTGTTGAAAATAGCAACAAGAAATGCTAAAAATAGAAGTGTTAAAAATAGCACTGCTATAAATAGCATTTTGAGATACATTCCAATTTTAGTTAGTCCCTGAACTAAAATTGAGAATTAAAATTCAAATTTGATCTTAGTAGTTGTTTGTAAAATAATTAATTAATTCATCTTGAGTTAATTAGTTGTAGAAAATCAAACATGAAGTCTATGTGAAGACATGCAACAGTTTCCCCTTTGACTGAGGAAGTTATCCCTTGATTAAGGAGCTCAGGATGAGTTGTACTTTGAGTTGTAATTATTTAGCTCAGTTATCTGAGTTAAGTCTAGTTAGATTAGTTCCAACAGTTTGTGGAACTGATTATGAGTTCAGTTAGTTAATGCATGCATGCATGTAACTGTTGCACTTCAGATAACTGAATATTCTCTCATAAATAACTCATGCATGTCAGTTCAGTCAGAGACCCAATTGAGATCAGATGATGGGACAGTGTACTATCAGTGGCAGGAATATTCCATTGAGGATATCTCTTGCATGCAGAAGGAATTCATTCCTTGGAGATTGTGCAGTTACTTTTGGGTTTGATGAGTTGTGTGAGAGGTCAATTCACACAGGTGTCGCATTGGACCCCAGGAGAAACTGCGCAAGGAAATAGGAGGCTTGGAGGGCTGAGGGAAGGCATATGTTGTGTCTATTCAGTCTATGAGCAGCATTGTAGGATTGTACCGAGAGCTGGATAACTTGTGAGCTAAAGCTTTGTGTAATCCAGACATATTTCCACTTGTATGATATTACAGAGATCGAGGTATTTTAGTTGAGGCTTTCCCTAGAGTATTCTTCTGTGTTCATGTGTGATTGATTTATTCTTCATCTATTATATGTGTTCTATTTGATCTTGCTCAAAATCGATTAAGCTTCCGCAAGTTTGTTGTAGAAGTAGATCTAGTATTTTGTTTTAGTATATTGCATAATCTGTTGATCTACAGTGAGAAATTCTAAAATTCCAGGGGTAGCTCCAGCATCAAAAGCACCTTACATGATGAGCACACCTAAGTTAGTAGAGTTGAAGTTGTAGTTGAAGAAAATTTTGGACAAGGGATACATTAGGCCAAGTGTATCACCATGAGGCGCACTAGTATTATTTGTGAAGAATAAATATGGTATTCTCAGATTATACATTGACTATAGGTAGATGAACAAAGTGACTATCAAGAACAGGTATCTATTACAGAGGATTGATGACTTCTTCGATCAGTTGAAGGGAGCAGCGGTGTTCTCGAAGATTGATTTGAGATCAGCATACCACTAGGTACGCATCAAAGAGGGGGACATTTACAAGAAAGCTTTCTGAACCAGGTATGGGCATTACGAGTTTTTTTTAGTTCCATTTAGTTTGACTAATTTTCCAGCTATGTTTATGTGTTTTATGAATAGTGTGTTGTATCCTTATTTGGATAAGTTTGTTTTTGTGTTCATTGATGACATATTGGTATATTCCAAAAATGAGGAAGAGCATGCCGAGCATTTAGTAGTATTGTTGAGGTTGTTAAGAGAGAATTAGTTGTATGCTAAGCTCAGCAAGTATAGTTTCTTTCAGACTGAGGTACACTACTTGGGAAATTTTGTTTCCAAGGAAAGTATAGCAGTGGATCTAGAAAAGAGAAGAGCTATCATGGAATTAGTAGCTCCTAGAAATGTGGATGAGGTGAGATCTTTCATGGGGTTGGAAAGCTATTATAGGAGGTTCATCAGGAACTTCTCGCAGATTACTTATCTTATTACATCATTGCAGAGGAAACATAAGAAGTTTGACTCGACAGAAGTGTGTGAGGCCAATTTTGAGCAGCTTAAGTAGTTGTTGACACATGCTACAGTGTTAAAGATTGTCGATCTAGAGAAGGAGTTTGTAGTATGTACAAATGCTTGCAAGAGAGGACTTGGTGGAGTCCTTATGCAGGAAGGACAGGTGGTATGCTATGTGTCACAAAAACTAAATGAACAAGAGCAGAACTACTTGACACATGATCTTGAGTTAGCAGTGATCATACATGCATTGAAGATGCGGAGGTATTATCTTCTTGGGAGGAGGTTTGTACTGATGAGTGATCACATTGGGTTGAGGTAGTTGTTTGAGCAACTGAATGTGAAAGCTAAGGAATCTAGATGGTTGGCCACAATCAGTGAGTTTGACTTCGAGATCAGGTACATCAAAGGAAAGAAGAACATGGTGGCAAATGCTCTTAGCAGACCGGTACAGGTAAATCACTTAGCATCTATGAGGTCCTATGGGATGAACTTACAGGATAGAATCTTACAGGTAGGTTAGCAGGATGTCAAGTATATGGAGATTGTGCACAGGTTGCAGCAGAGTACAGGTACAGGTACAAGTGCAGGTGCACAAGATGTAGACTACTGCCTCACGACAGACAAATTAGTTAGATTCAAATACATGATATATGTGCAATACAATAGTGAGCTCAATAAGGTGATATTGAGGGAGTTTCATGCGAAACCATATTCAAGTCACCCACGCTACCAATGACATTGATTGCAGTGAAGAAATTTTATTATTGGCCGAATCTAAAGAAGGATGTAGCAGCTTATGGCTAGGTGTTTCGACTTTCAGTGTGTGAAGGCAGAGTGTAAGCATCCAAGTGGACTGCTACAGTGAATTATGATTCCTGAATGGAAATGGGATGTCATTTCCATGGACTTTATCATATGTTTTCCGAGGTCAATGAGACAGCATGATTCGATCACAGTAGTGGTGGATAGGTTGACAAAGGTATTGCGCTTCATTCCAATGAAGTCTACATTCTCAGATGGTGATATAGCACGAATATTCAATAGAGATGTGATCAGTTTGCATAGTGTTCCAAAGAAGATTGTGTCAGATAGCGATGCAAAGTTCAATTCCAAGTTTTAGAAGGAGTTTTTTGCAGGTTTAGGCACATAGTTTGCCTTCTGTACAACTTATCATCCCTAGACATATGGAAAAACTGAGCGGGTCAACAAGATATTGTAGGACATGTTGAGGATGTACATGATGCATCAGAAATGAAAGTGGGAAGAGTATCTTCCACTGGTAGAGATCGTTTATAAAAATGAGTATCAAAAATCTTTGAAGATGAGTCTGTTTGAGGCAATGTATGGGTGAAGTTGCAATACTCCCATTAGTTGGAGTGATCCAATTAATAGGGTGTTGATTGGACCGAGCATGTTAGTGGACATGGAATAGGGAATGCAAGTTATAAAGAAGAATCTAAAGACATCATAGGATAGGTAGAAGAGCTATGCAAATCGAAATAGGTTGTTCAAGGAGTTTTAGGTTGGGGAATAGGTGTACTTGTGCATCAAACCAAAAATATCTCCTTATGGATTGGATCATATGGCAAGATGGCACCACGGTTTTGTGGACCCTTTAGTATTATTGAGAGGATTGGGTCTCCAACAGTGAAATTCCGTGATATTTTCCATGTGTCATTTCTTAAGAAGTATGTTAAAGATGTTGATCATGTGATTAATTGGTTTGTATTGCAGGTGGAGCCAAATGAATAATTCCAGTCGAAGCCTTAGTGTATATTGCAAAAAAAGATGCTCATGCTCCAAAACTGAGCAATCGAGCAGGTTAGAGTGAAATGAGAGCATTTTGGGCCCGATGAAGCTACATGGGAGATGGCAGATCAGATTTAGGCTATGTATCCTTCATTATTTGCTGGTTGAGGCAAAGCAGTTTTGGTATGGTGTTTTGGTATATATTTTGGTACATGTTTGATGATGTTTTGGTATATGTACATATGTATATGGATGTAAATACTACCTTGAGATATGTTATAAAACTCCAATAAGCGGTATGGGTGTCATGTCATTATGATGTTATGATTGTTATGTTGTCATGTTGGTTTGCGTTTCAGCAGGGAGATCATTATAAATACTACATCGAGCTATGTTATAAAGCTCCATGGGAAATATATTTGTTTTTCAGAAGTTTTGCTAAGGTATAGGTGTGGGTGAACACTGAGGACAATGTCCCCCAAGGGAGAGGGTTCTATAATAGCCCTAGTGAAAATTCCATGTAATAAAATTTAATAAAGGGAAAAATAATAACCACAGTTGCTGAGACACTTATTCCTAGTTGAATGTTGGGAAAAAAATCCTAGTGGGTGTTCATTTGGTTTAATATGCTAAGGGAGTTGGAAAAGGAAATAGCTAAGGCTTTGGAAAGGCAAAATGACATTTTTAGCACATTTATTTATGAAAATAATGGAAATTAGGAGAAAATGAAGGTGAAAGGTCATAGGTTGCATGTGAGGAGGAAAATGAAGGAAAATAATGGAAAATGCAGAAAATAGAGGTATAATTGATAAAAAAAAGCTTCTGAGGATCAGTTTGTAACATTTTTCTAGTTCAGTTTTGGAGTTCTCTCATTATTATCTCTCTCTCTCACTCTTGGACACGATTTTCTTGGAGAAGTTTGGCATTAGATCAAGACAGACAAATAAGGGAAG
The DNA here is from genome assembly GCA_031772625.1 of Pinus tabuliformis. Classification (NCBI taxonomy): domain Eukaryota; kingdom Viridiplantae; phylum Streptophyta; class Pinopsida; order Pinales; family Pinaceae; genus Pinus; species Pinus tabuliformis. The sequence goes on along the minus strand of CM062809.1, from coordinate 564,616,042 downwards.
AGGAAGGAAAGACCAAGCAAGGAAGAGCAAGATCACATAGCTACAACAAGATTCTTGGCAGGTATCGATTTGCATGTGTATTTTCCTTGCTAGATTTAGCATGCATGTTATTGCATGCAATTCTTTTGTTGTTATGACATGGGTTTTTCTAGGTGTGACATTGTTTTCAGCCTAACCTTGCCATTTCTGGATAACCATGGTGTCATGGGGTTCTCACGTTTTGGTTGAGCTAAGTTGTCAGATGGATTTGAAGCAGATTGAAGTGGATCTTTGAATGATAGAGCACATGGCCTAGTGGTCCATGAACCAGACTGTGGATCATGGTAAAGTCACTGACCTAGTAACATTGGAGCTAGACTCTGGGTTGCGATAAAGCCAGAATTGTGTTGCCTTGGTGGGCCTAGGAATCCTTGTTAGTGAATGACATGATATATGGTAAAGCCAATAGGTGGATTTATCTTCGTTGGACCAAGTAATCTTGGGTTGGGATATTCGATAAAGCCTGGATGGTGGGTCTTGGTTTAGGGCCTAGTGAACCGATGTGGGTTGCAGTAAAGCATCAGACACTAGGAGACAGGAAAATTCATCACGGTGTAGGTGGAGCAATCCGGTGGCATTCATGCTTGGTTGGCCTAGTGATCAGGTGGAGATCATGGTAATGTTTTTTATTACATGTTTATTGTGTTTGCCTAGTGATCTGAGACGGGTGATCGTAAAGCCTAGTTTCTATTGATGAGGTTGAGGTGGTTTAGCCTTGGGATGCCCTGGTTGGTTCTTTTGGTTTGAGTCCCATATTCATGCTTGAAATATGGCACAGGAGTGAATGGTTAAAGAGATTTTGGCTCAGGCATTCTATGGTCGGGTGGAACATGGTAGCCCCATTCTGAGTTTGGATTTTGCATCATCAATATGAAGTTATTTCTCCTTGTATTTCTATGATTGTTATACTAGTTTATATGTGGATCATATGGCTTTCATTTCCTTAGTATTTTTTTTTTCTATTATGCTATATATATATATATATATATATATATATATATATATATATATATTATGACAGTGGCTATGTATGGCTCTCATCATGTTTTGACTTGTAAATTAATGAACAATGTATCTACGACCTAATAGGTGATAATGCAACAAATGATAGAAGGGAACAATGCTTCATAACAATTTACGAATAAGTATGAGACCCCTATGCTTAAATCTGTTGTTTACACATGTAGATTACATATTTGTGATATGTTTAATGAAATGCCCATCATAGCTAATAGGGTCTGGTTAAGGGCTTGTTTAAGTATTTACATTTGCATCATTGTTTTCTTTTTATCTTTTTGTTCTGAAGGTGTCATTCAATTCTGGACAATGACATGGGCTATGAGCCTAAAAAAGTGGCTCAAATCCCAAGGATGTTGGCACAACACTAGGAAAAATAGTCCCTAGACACTGGCATGCGTTAGCATAAGAGTGTCTAGAGTCTCATGGACATTGTTAGGTCCATATCATGGCAGCATCCAGGGGTGAAGTGGTTTAAAACTTCAGTGGGGCCCGGGGGCTAGCTACCTAAGTGGTTGGGATGGTTCCAGGGAGTCCTGTAGCTGATATGGAAGGTTTATATATTGTGTTTCCATCGATTCCACTTCCTTAAGATCACATAAGAGGTTGAATCTAATCATAGTAGCCTCTTGTCACATTTTTACCCAAGTTGTCGAGTTACTTAGGTAGATGTGAGAGGAGGGTGTTACAAAATTTATTAATATTCTTCTCTCTTGGTGCACCTCATGCTCTAAATGAGATAGATTGGAACGCTATTTATGATGAATGGAAAGCCTTTTCCACTATGAAAATAGATTGAAATAACTAGTAAGTTTCAGTCTTTATTATCATTGTTGTCTTAGTTTATCGAGCACTCGAAAGAATCATTTTATTAAGTGAAATTTTTTAGTTTTATACCATTTGAATTTTACTTTTTATTTTATAATATATCAAGTTTTACTATATTTTACCAACAATTTATTTTACAAAAATTTTAAATATTATAATTTGTCAATATACTTAATTTTTGCTTCTTCTTTTTTTTTTCTCAAATCTCATAAATTCATTTAAATTGTTTCTTCTTAATTTTTGTTCTATAAAACAATTCTTATATTAATCTCATTAAGATGATCTTTTAGATCTCTGGCCATAAATGAGGTATATTTTTAAAATTCTACTATATGTAACAACTTTTTATAATGATAATATATTATTATCAATTGAAATGTATTTTTTTAAATTTTAATGACATAAATGTAGGACCTTCTAATTTAAATCAAGACCAACCTTTCAAATTTAATCATTGAACGAGAAAATTTATGGACCAATAAAATCTGTAGCAGTGCCAATTACACCCTGTCGAAGGAATAATTCCATCTGCTTGTTCGTAGACAACTATCTCGTACACATGCACCCACCCGGTGCAATGGCAAATGTACAGAGAGGACGCGAACGCGGATTACGCGTCTACTTTGCGCCATTTAGAGTAGAAATAACCAAAGGGAACACCATTCTCACTATCCAATCAAATTTCAAACGATTATTTATAAAAATAAAAATAATAAAAAAATTATAAAAAAACTTAAAATTAATAAAACCATTATATGGAATTATGAAATTTAATAAAACCATTATATGGAATTATGAAATTTTAAATAATTATTTATAAAAAGAATTATTAATAATAATAAAATTATGAAAAACTTAAAAAATAATAAAATCATTATATATAATTTAAAAAGCAAAAATTAAAAAGTTATACCATCAAATTAATAAGCCTGGACATAAAAAAAACCTAGAGAAAGTTATAATTAAAAATAACGCATTTGATAAGAAGAGTGTAACATGAGCAAAGTATTATGTAGCATATATACGTATGCTAACATATATAGATAATTTTAATATTAAAAGTTTACTGTAAAATCAACACATTAAAATTAAAACCAACGTAAGGAGGACGGAAAAAATTTATACATTTATTTATAAAAACTTTATTTAAATATTTAGAATTAACACTCGTGAAATTAAATTTAATTATTTAGAGTTAATGCTTTTGTTATTTTAATTAGATTTAATTTGAAAGCTTAAAATGATTGTTGTTATTTTTTTTATTCAAATTTAAATTTTGACATCTAATATAATAGAATCTAATCTAATCTATTGTATGTATATAAATATATAATTGTCTGAATAATTAAAAGGAAAAAAAGTACAACAATTTCAATTGCTCGAGTCTTCGAATACACCAGCAAATCTGAATCTTAGCAGTCAGACCTGTAATATCTATTTCTGAGCAGTCCATACTTACTTCGTGATCGCCTTGTTTACCATCACACACTTCACAACATGTCGAGATAATACAAAACTTTAATCGATGAAATGAATTGTTTTCGGATTGAACTGTAATGTTAACCTTTAATTAAAAACAAAGTATTGAAGTTAATCGATAAAATGTAGTTATTTTCAGGTTGAACTGCAATGTTACAATTTAATTTTAAAAACGAATTGTTAAAAATTGAATACACTCTCATACTCGTGCAACACCCACCCGAGTAAAGTCTGTCACAGCAATCTCCTTGCACAAGGTGGCTGATCTCCTCCCTCTCATTCAAGTAATCATTCCCCTACATGTATGTCGGACAGGAAACAGGCTTGCCTACCAGCTATCAAATGAAGGTTGCAAAGTTCAAGCCATATCAATCTTCTCGCACTAGAGTTCACTTTTGGTCTCGCTCCTGAACCGATCTTGGTTGGAACAGGCGCAACAAGATCTCCATTCCTGAGACGGGGTGACTTGTGCGGGACATAAGGAGGGAGGCGTTGCCGTTGTCAGTAAGGGATGTGGCAACACCACTCTCATTCAAAATAATGAAGCACAGCACATGTGTATGAGAGATTGTGGATTTCAAAAATATTTTGGGCTCAATATATATGAGTGTATTGAGCGAGAGTACTTCAGTTAGGAATCTTGAATTCAGGGGTATGATGACTAATCTGCACAGAGCCCACTCTCTTGGCGCACTCATAGCCCACTCTCTTGATGCACTCATAGATTAAGCTGGTTTAACTCTTTCTGTCCTCACTGATCAATTGTCACATTCGAGCTTGGCTCAAGTATCATATTGGTCATTCATGGAGGCAGAGCGTTTTCATAATGCTCAGAACCATCTCCCTGAACATGAGCCACATTGATTTCTATGGCAAAATTGAACACGACCTAGTTGATCGGGCTACATGTAATTTTATGGTTTGAATTCTTCCTGGTTGTTGTTTCTTGTTCTGTTCCTTATACTCTCTTAACCATCTCGGAGACGACTCGGGACTCTCGGGATATTTATTTTTTAGTTGTTAGTTATCTCCCTGTATTCAGGCTTACCCCCTATTTTGGTCCCCGGCTCCCATGGCTTCTCCCATGGGTTCGGTCTCTATCCTGGCTGTTTCCCCTTGGCATTTGCGACGCTCTCTGCTTTTTTCCTTCAGTCTTCCCCTCCTCGCCTCCCCTCTCGCTTCAACTACTCCCTCCTTGGCCCTGTTTCTCCTCTTTGCTGACTCTCAAAATGCCACGCCAGCGAACCCGAGTGAGGCGGGGCACAACTCACTACTGTGAATTGGGTGGCTTCCGGACCCAACATAGAGTGGAGAGGTTCACTTCTGGTTTCTGTGCTCATAATATCCGAGAAAAACTTGTTCAACCAAGTGAGAAATAGCAGATGAATTGTAGTGTCTCACAGATTTTCAAGTATTAGCTGAGGTTGCGGATTGGGTTTCAAATATCGAACACTCTCTAGTTCAGTTCAACTACATATAGTTTACTTCAACTATTGGCATTTAAAAAAATCTGGGACAGGGTGTTAATCAATAGAAATGAAGCTTAGGAAGAAATCCTCCTTCAAAGAGTGAAATTCAAGTGATCTCGCACTCCATGAGTGAAAGAATAAAATGGAAGTTCGCCTTGGTCTATATTCTTCTCTCCTGAAGTCACTAAGGACCCCTTCCAGTTAAATCCTCTATGTCTGACAAGTCCTAAATGCTCAGTTGAAGATTCTAGCTCTGACAAGTCCTAAATGCTCTCTTGGTTAGCTGACTCTTCATTTCTTAGACTTAGTTTTTTGAGTTTTCTAGCTAAGTATGGTTTTGGCAGCCCACTCTGTCACTGTTTTTCTTATGTTTTGGTTCAAATTCAACAAACATTTTATATGACTATCAGTGAAATTAAAATAAAATGAAAATTTAACTTCATAAATAAATAAAGGAATGACGGATTTTATAAATAAATAAACACCTAATAGGTTTTGCATAAACCTTTATTGCAAGTATATAACATGCCACGAACCGTGTTGTCCAGCGCAATGCTAAGGCTTGCCGTTAAACGCGACAGATGTGATGCCACAAAATTGAACCACAAGGAGATGGGCGTGTTAAATAGATGGAGGGTTGCATGATCGGTTAAGAAAAAGGAAACAAACCGCTTGATTAGCCTCCAAGGAATAAAAGGGTAAGGTGAGGAACATTATTAAAACCTTATTATATAGTACCTTGTATTAACGACTAGGTGTTACTTATTAGATAAAACTAAGTGGATAGTGCAATAGAGCTTAGTCAATTTTATTATCACAATCAAATAAAAAATACTAAAATTCATGGAAGGTTTATTAAATGTTATTTTTTAATATTTAATAATAAAAAATTTATATATATATAGTTAATATTTATTATAATGATTTTTAATATTTGATTTCACTAGGATGTTATTTTTCTGCCTGATTTTAAATTTCACTGGAGTTTGGGATCCTAACTCTAGTTTCTAGTGGTTTTTGGAGGTTTTCGTTCTAGGTTGAACTAACTATGAATTTCTTATATATGTGGCTCGCCTACTAGTGCATATATCTGTGTAGGTTATTAGTTAAGAGCATGTGTTTCCTCCTAAAAGGTCATAGGCTCAAAACCAAAGGGGGGTAGATTATGTATGCCTTCGTAGACTTAACAGTCAAATCGCTGCGCGGAGGTGGGTTCCTTGTCCCACAAGCAAGGGGCTCTCATACACCAATTTGGTGTCTAGCTTGGTCATGACCTTAAAATTAGATAATAATAATAATAATAATTTTTCCTAGTTTTAATTTTTTGAACACAGTGTATGATAAACCATAATATTGTAATAATGCCTAATTATAAGTTAAAAAATGATAAAGTGGAAATGAGTTTTTATCATTAAGAATCTTGTTACATGATTTTTTAAAATGTTTATAAATTTAAATGGTATATTAATTTGTTTATAATTAATAATAAAGTAAATATCTCTTCTATTTTATTCTTTTTTTTCTTTTTTCATAAGTGGTGTTTATTTCTAGGGAATAACCTCTGGCAAACCCACTCGAAGGGGGCCACACCAGTGGATGGACCCAATGAGAATTGAACCCACACCTCATCACAAAGGGCCAAATACTTTGTAAGGGGCCTCAACCTACCCATCAAGGCTATTTGCTTCCACTTGTTAGTCTTTTGTGTTTGATTATGTTGTACAGACACAGGCTCACTGACAGTCAATCTATTTTTCAAATGCCTCGTCACCCATATTTTTTCCTTCTAAAATCAAGTCACAAGAATGTTAAATATAGCTAATTACTCATGCATGAAGAGTAGGCTAAAATTAAAGAGTCAATTAAATGAGTCAAGTTGAGTGAATGTGAGTTATTTCATATTTTGAGTAAAATCGAATTTAGTGTGTGGTTGCATGTTAAGTTATTTTGGGTGAGTCACTAGTCACAAAAAGTTTAAATACCCCTCACCGGGTTCATTGTAATCATCAATTTTTGTGTGATCAATTGAAGAGTCGCAACTCATGTTATTGTGTGTGTGAATTTTTGTGTTATTTTGTGTCTTTCCTCCCTTGTCTTTCTACCAAATTAGTATTAGAGTTGAGGAACGATCAAAAGATATGTGGTGCCTGCAAAGCCAGTAAGAAGAAGGCCAACATTTTTTTTTTAAATGCGTTGCAAAATTTTCACATTGTTAAAGAATTAAAAGTGCGCAAGTTAGGTGTGAAATTCACACTTTGTTAGTGGAAAAAATGCAGCGACAGCTTGGTCAAAAACTTAAAATTCACAAAAGTCAAGTTGTTTTCGTAACTTTGTTGTGTTTTGTTAAAAATATGAAATTATGGTCAAATTCCCCTTTGGACTACTCATTTGATGGAGATGATGATGGAATTGAGTTCCTCTTTTCGAGAGGACCAAAATCAACCTAAATATCACTTCGTTCGAACAAGCAGAAGTTGGTTTTTGATATTGTGCACCCACTCATGGATATTGGATCAGGTCGGCTTCACTCTCATGCACATTTGAAGAGGTTGGCCTCATCATCAAATGGACATTATTGGACACCCCTACAAGCCTATAAATACAAGTGATCTCGAAGCTCATTTGTACATCATCACATCCAAGCATCTTCTTCTCTTTTATTTGATTTGGTTCAACAAGATCGATGAAGGAAAGGTCATATAGGGGTCTAGATCTGAAGTTCACATAGAAATTAAGGTTTCTGTTTTGGATGCATGAACAACACAGGGAAATCTCATCCAAAGACATAGGCATGCTAAGGCCAAGGTAGAATTTTGGAGCTACATAGTCTCACATGCTAACCTGAAGAGAGTGTCCACGGGTTTCACTATAGTTGACCATCATCTGAAGTTTTTTGAAGCTATCTAAAGTATGAATCAAGTTGTCTCTGATATATTCTTCCACTGTAAACAGGTTTTTGAAGTTGTTGGGTTGTATTTTTTATCATATTGTATTGGACTCATTGTACTCTCTGCTAAAAAATTTATGTCAATCTAATAAAAGAAGAATTTCAAAGGGTTTCCCCCTAGTGGGGTTTTACCATTGTCTTTGAACAAATCTAGTGTCTCTTGTTGATATGTTGATTGTCTTCTTTGTCATTGCATATATTTTCTATATTCAATTATTGTTGATGAATGGAAAGACTAATTGTAATTGGAAATATTGCTAATTGAAGTTTGGAATTGGGCTAAAGTAATTGATACAACATAGAACAATCTGAAAATTAACATGGTATCAGAGCTAAGGTGAAGGAAAAAACCAAAAGAAGACAAGCCTTGAAGGAATCATCTTTGGAAAAGTTCAAAGAAATGATCTTGTCAAATTCAAGATAAATTCCTACTTCAAGAGTGATGAGAATTTGGGTGACTCATCTAATTTTGTTGCATGGAAAGTTAGTTTGGATATCATAGCTAATAACAATGATGTTTTGGACTACAATCAAGGAAAGAAACCTGAGCCTCCGGAGAATGTATCCGTTGTTGCCAAGAACAAGCACAACAAAGGTGAGTTGAAAGAAAAACAAATTATAGCTGATGGATTACAAGATAATCTACTTGCATATGTTGGAAACTTGAGAAGGTCTAAAGACATGTATGATAAGGTAGTCGACATGTATGAGGTCAACAATTTGAACGAAATCCTCACCTTGAAATATCAACTCAAAGACCCCAATATGAACAAAGGAGAGTCCATACAATCCTCAATAATGAGGATCTCTCGTATTAGATATCAATTGCAAAGAGTTGGAGAAGTTGTGCCTCACTAGGAACTAGTGGTTGTGACTCTAAGAAGTCTCCCTCCTATTTGGGAAACATTAATCACTACTATAAGAAACACAAATTTCCTCCCTTCATTTGATGAAATTGTTGGAAAGATCACTCAAGAAGAGTCAAAGATGATAGTAAGAGGAATAATTCAAAAGCACAAAGAAGGAGAAGCTGCTACCTACATCGCTCATTACAAGAAGAAGAATAAGAAAGGGAAAGGAGGTCCATCAAAGTCAAGAAAGCCTCCTCCTCGAAATTCTGGTGGAAGAAAGGAATATGTGAATGTTGAATGCTACAATTGTCATAAGAAAGGGCACTATGCTCAAGATTTCCCCGAGAAGAACAATGGACCACGTTATAATACTAGAAGCAACAACAACAGGTTCAATGATCAAAGAAGGAGAGATGACCAAAGGAATTACCGCAATGGAAGAAATGATAGAAGAAGAAAAGATTCTCTAAGTGACCATGAAGAAGATCTTTGCCCACAAAAGAAGTAAAAATTTTCCAGGTATGAGAGTAATGTTGTGAATCAATTTGAATATATTCTTATTTCGGCTCTTACTTGTTCATCTCCTCCAGATTCGTGGGATAGTTGGTTGGTTGATAGTCGGGCTACTCATCACTTCTCTTGTTACAAGGAAGTTCTCTCTGTTTTGGTAGAGAGGGAGTCAAATTTGAAAATCATTCTTGTTAACAACTCCACTCATCCCGTTAAAGGTTTTGGATCTATTAAATTTCATTTGAATTATGGGGCATCTATTGTACTACATGATGTAATGTATGTTCCTATGTTAAAGAAGAATTTGGTATTAATATCTGCTTTGGAATACAAAGGAATGAGGGTTGCTTTCATCAAAGGAAAGTTTCTTACTTGGCCTGTTGGATCACTTATGAGAGATGCATCCACTTTGGGAACAAAATATGAAGGACTCTACATGGTCACTGGAAGACCATTACTAGAATTGGTTTATAATACAAATAATCTGAGCGAATTATGGCACCGAAGGTTGGCTCATCTTCATTATGATGCTCTTCCAAAATTGGAGAACTTGGTCTCAGGGATTCCAAAGGTGTTGGCATTATGATTCTGGTACAAGTGTTGTACTTGATGGGAACTCACTCAAGTGGCAAAACTCTGTTCAGGCTCTCAAAATGATGAAAATTACGAGGTTCGCAGGTGAATGGTTCAAAAGGTGCGGACCCGCAGGTTCGTCGTCCATGAAGTGCGGGCATACTTGCAGGTTACCCGTTCAGAAAGTGCGGTCCCCCAATTCACTCACTTCAAGGCAGAGAAGTGCGCTCACGTGGGGTTTCTTATGTTTGGCCCGTGGTATTTAGCCCGTCGTTCATGATCCTATGGTTTTTGCCCGTGGTATAGGATCTATTTTAGCCCCGGTTTGGATCCCTTGTATTGATTATTGATGGTTTTGTCCCATGGTGTGAATAAGGACTTGACTATAAATAGGGAAGGAGATCTCTTGGCTGAGACATCTTTTGAAAGTTGAATATCTTAAGATCTGAATTTTGGGTTATCAGTTTTAAAAGCTAGATCTAAATCAAGGTAAAATTTAAAGACGAATCTATTACTAAGTCGTGATCTCTTGGGCGCATGATCAGATTTGTGGATCTGACTGTCTATGGTACATTGGAGGACTGTCAATTTGGCCCTAATCAGAGGTTCGCAGTCGATCTACAGCGTGAGTGCGGGGGTACGCAGTACAGAAGAAGGCTCAGTGCGGGTATACGCAGCGCAGCTAAAGGCGCACTACGGGGTACGCAGTTCAGAAGAGGGCGCAGTGCGGGTATACGCAGCGCAGCTGAAGGCACAGTGCGAGGTACGCAGTACAGAAGAAGACGAAGTGCGGGTATACGCAGCGCAGCTGAAGGTGAAGTGTGGGTATCCGCAGGCTTATTTTTGGTGAAGTTGCGGACCTGTTTTGAAATATTTGTTGACTGCCTGTTTTCTATTTGCTGCTGTGTTTTGGGTTTAGGTTACTGGTGTTGATTTTCTGTTTACAGCATTCTGAGAAGTTTGGGGTGGCTCATTGGTTTGATTGTATAAGGGGATTGGTTGATTTACATGTACTTGATGTTTATTTGATGTTCTTGGATCCAGTCTGAAAATTAATAAGAAGTGGTCCTTGAAAGAAAAGAAGTAGGGGGTTGTAGCTCCCTTCCAGGAGAGACTGGAAAACGAGAGAGAGTTGCATCTCTCTACAGGTTGTAGCCTGCGTACTGGTAAAGGACTGCACTAGTACAAAATCATTGGGTTTCTAATTGAAAGAAGATAGAGACATATTGCAGTAGGTGATTTTCACCCACATTGGGTTTCCACCTTATATCTGGTGTTCTTTGGTGTGACTATCTGTTTTTCTTGTTTATGCTCATTATTTTATACAATATCTGAAGAATAATTCAAAGTATAAATATATTGAAAAGAATTTGATAATACTGATTCACCCCCCCTCTCAGTATTATTTCCAACAATTGGTATCAGAGCAGGTCCTTCTGAAGGAGCTTGATCGCTTGAAGGAAGATCTATCATCATGAGCAACTACGAGAGGGAAGCATCAATCAGGCCACCGATTTTTGATGGGACAAACTTCGTGTAATGGAAGGTAAGAGTTACTGCCTATCTTCAATCTTTGGGTACAGAAGTCTGGGACATCGTAGAAACAGGGTATACTTTTCCATCAGCTACTCCTACAGATCCAGCTGAGAAGAAGAAATATGAAACAAATGCAAAGGCAGTCAATACTCTTCTAGGATGTCTATCTCAATCAGAATTTGTGAAAGTTATGCAGTATAAATCCGCAAAAGAAATATGGGACAAGATAGTTCTGAGCTATGAAGGAGATGATCAGGTAAAACGTGCAAAACTTCAAACCCTTAGGATTCAATATGAAAATCTCAAGATGTATAATGATGAAAGTGTGGCTAACTATTTTCTTCGTGTGGATGAGATTGTTAATTGTATGAAAAATTTGGGTGAAGAAATAAAAGAGGTTGTTGTGGTTGAAAAAGTTCTAAGATCTTTGTCACCTAGGTTTGAATCTAAAGTTTCTGCTATAGAAGAAAAGGAGAATCTACAACATCTTAAAATGTCACAACTACATGGAATTCTAATTGCTTATGAAATGAGGAAAGGAGGTCCATCTGACAGGAGAGAAGTTGCCTTCAAGGCTTCAGGCAAAGGAGAGTACTATGAATCAGGACATGGGTCAGAAGAAGAAGAAGAATCAAATTTTGTCAGAAATCTTCAACGGGGTGCTGGACGGTTCAGAGGTAAGTTACCCTTCAAATGCTTTTCTTGTGGAAGAGTAGGTCACTATGCTGCCAAATGTCCTCATAAGGATAAGATCGACAAGGGAAAGGAACCTATTAGATGAAACAAGAAACAGAATGCAAATAAGAAAAGCTACTACACTCATGAAGACAGTGATGGTCTATCAAATAGTGATGAAGATGAACGAGGTAATGACTATAAACTTTTAATGGCCTTTGAAGATGATGATTACATGGATGCTATAGATGTGGATAGTTTTTATGAAGAGATATCTAGACTCAAGACATGTATAGAAGAAAAGAATGTGATCATTGATACTCTACAATTTCAAATTGATGAAAAAGAAAAATTTCTTGAAAAGTTAGAATGTGAAATTGTTGGCCTTAGAAAAGAAATTGAGAAAACAAAGGCTATTAATCTTAAGTTTGTCAAAGGATTTGAAACTCTGGATGAGATCATCAATGTACAACGTTCTCCGCTAAACAAGACAGGTCTGGGGTATAATGGAGAAACATCTCAAGCATCCACCTCAAAGAGTTATCTTGATGCAGCAAGAAGGCATGAGCAAAAGCACAATGGAGATCACGAGGTAAAGCAGGGACGAATTACATCAAGAACAAACAAAGAGTACCAGGTAACCCAGGGGCAATCTGTCTTAAGGGTGAACAAAAGCTACAACTAGCCACAGGTAAAATCTTCTCAATTTGCTTCAAGAATGGATGACAATAAGAATTACAATCATTTGGGTGGTAGATTTGATAACCGTAGAAGTTTCTTCAATGGCCAATGTTTCTCTTGCCATAACTTTGGTCACAAAGCAGTTCAATGTGTTGCATATAAAACAATCATGACTAGAGAAGCTCAAAAACAAATAAGTATGACTGGGATTACAAAAAGGACCTATTACAACTTTTTGGCTCTTGAAAATGAAATTGAATGTTCTATTTGTAATAACTTCGGTCATGAAGATTCTGAATGCAGGATCAGATTTCAACAGACAAAGGAACATGCCTCAAGCACCAGAATATGGAGAATAAAGGAACCACAATTAGAAAGATGTGGGATAGCCTTTTATGCAGAGGGACAGGAAAATCTATGGTACATCGATAGTGGATGTTCGAAGCATATGACAAGTGATAAAGAAAAACTTGAATCATATTCTGCTTTAGAAAAGGGAAAGAAAGTTTCTTTTGGAAATGATACTCCAACAGCTATAAAAGGAAAAGGCACAGCTCAGTTGAAAGAAAAGGTCAAAGCTGGAAATGTTTTGTATGTTGATGGCTTGAAGCATAACCTTCTGAGTGTCAGTCAGATGTGCGATCAAGGAACCGAGGTAATATTTCGATCAAATGGATGTAGTGTTCGTGATCTTGATACAAGGAAAACAGTGATCAAAGGTAGAAGAACTCCAAATAATCTATACACATTTGAAGAAGGACAACAACAATGATATTTGAGCAAGGATGATGAACATTGCTTATGGCACCAGAGGTTGGGACATCTAAGCTTTTCACAAATAAGGAAGGCATGCAAATATCAGGCAGTTCGTGGTCTTCCAGATATCAAAATTCCTGACAACACCATATGCAAATCATGTCAGTTTGGTAAGCAAACTAGAACCAACTTCCCGGAGAAGGAAGGATCAGCCAGCAGGCCTCTTGAACTAGTCCATACAGATGTATGTGGTCCTTTCAGGACAAGGTCACCTCGAGGAGAAGAATACTTGATATTATTCATTGACGATTTCTCCAGGTTTGTTTGGTTAGGACTTTTGAAGCACAAAGACGAAGCATTCGAAAAATTCAAATCCTTCAAAGCCTTGGTTGAAAATGAATTAGGTTACAAAATTAAGTGCCTCAGGTCCGACAGAGGTGGGGAGTTTACCTCAAATGAATTTTTTGATTTCTGTGAAGAACATGGGATAAGAAGGGAATTCTCTACAACTAGAACTCCTCAGCAAAATGGAGTGGTGGAAAGGATGAATAGAACAGTCCAACAAATGGCTCGTGCTATGCTTGATGAGTCTGGAACTCCCGCAAATTTCTGGGGTGAAGCTGCATATGCTGCGGTTGTTATTCTCAACAAAACAAATTTCCGAGTGAACAGCACTTAAACTCCTCATGAGCTCTGGTATGGTGAGACTCCTTCAGTAAAGCATTTCAAAATTTTTGGGAGCAAATGCTATATTAAAAATACTGATGAGCAACTTGGCAAACTTGAACCTAGAGCAGATGAAGGCATTCTTCTTGGTTATTCTCCACACAGAAAAGCATATAAGTGCTACAATAAAAGACTTGGAAGAATTGTTGACAACATTGATGTAGTGGTTGATGAAAAAGGATACATTCCTAGGCAAGTAAATCATGAAAATATCGAAGAAACTGAAGACTACCCTCAAAGACAGAATGATGAAGAAGAATAACCTCAAGGAGCACCAGAAGAACCGATAAGGATAGAAGAGAAGACTCCATCCAGGTACGTTCAGAAGAATCATCCAGAATCTCAGATTTTGGGGCAGAAAGAAGCAGGTGTACAAACAAGAAGAACAATTGTAGAATCTTCAAGCTACTTGGCATTACTCTCCTCCACTGAACCACAAAATGTAAGAGAGGCATGCAAAGATGAATGTTGGGTCAAAGCAATGGATGAAGAACTTGAGCAGATCGAAAAAAATAACACTTGGGAGTTGGTTCCGAGACCAAAGGATAAAAATGTTATAGGGACAAAATGGATCTTCAAGAATAAGTTGAATGAAAATGGGGAAGTAATTAGAAACAAGGCCAGACTTGTTTGTAAAGGGTATGCCCAGCAAGAAGGAATAGATTTTGAAGAAACTTTTGCTCCTGTTGCAAGACTTGAGGCCATCCGAATGTTCCTTGCTCTCTCAAGCTTTCAAAAGTTCAAAGTATTTCAAATGGACGTGAAATCAACCTTTCTGAATGGAGACTTAGAAGAAGAAGTATATATTGAGCAGCCAGATGGTTTCATTCTTGGAAATGATCCAAATCTTGTATGCAGACTGAAAAAGGCTCTCTATGGTCTTAAACAAGCTCCAAGGGCTTGGTACTATCGTTTGGACAAATATCTTCATCAACAAGGTTTTTCAAAAGGATCAGCAGATAGCAATCTTTATATAAAAATTGAAAATGACAAATTGCTAATACTTGTTGTGTATGTAGATGATATTATCTTTAGCAGCAATGAAGAAGCTATGAGTCAAAGCTTTGCCTTGGTGATGCAGAAAGAATTCGAAATGTCTTTACTTGGAGAACTGACATATTTTCTTGGATTGCAAATCCAACAAAATGAAGGAGGGATCTTCTTGTCTCAAACCAAGTATCTCAAGCAGATTTTGAAGAAATATGGTATGGAAGATGCTAAACCAATATGTACACCCATGGTCACAGGATGTAACCTCAGTGCAAATGATGAATCAGCAGCAGTGCATCAACCAACCTACAGATCTATGATTGGAAGTCTACTTTATTTGACAGGTACTCGACTAGACATCATGCATGCAATGGGAATAGTTGGAAGATTTCAGGCAAATCCAAAGGAAACTCAACTTCAGGCAGTGAAGAGAATTTTCAAATATCTTCAAGGGACTCAAAACTATGGCTTATGGTATCCTAGAGATACATATCTCACACCTCATGCTTATACAGATGCAAATTGGGCCGGAAGCGTGGATGACAGGAAGAGCACAAGTGGTGGTGCATTCTTTATGGGTTCCAGATTAGTATCTTGGTCCAGCAAGAAACAGAGTTCAATTGCTTTATCTACAGCTGAAGCGGAATATGTGGTTGCTGCATCTTGTTGCACTCAACTCCTTTGGATGATGCAGACCTTGCAGGATTTTCAAATCACTTGTACACCACCTATCTCCATCTTATGTGATAATACAAGTGCAATCAGCATTTCAAAGAACCCAGTCATGCATTCAAAGACCAAGCACATACCAATCAAGTATCACTTTCTCCGGGAACAAGTGCTTGAACAAAAGGTCAAGTTGGAGTATGTTCCTTCTAAGGAACAAGTTGCTGATATATTCACCAAACCATTGCCCAGGGAGACCTTTGAATACCTCAGGCAAAAGCTGGGGGTTGTTGATGCATCATCTTGTTGTTGACTCTCTTCTGATTGTTGGTTGTACGCAAGGTTCATCTGGATTATATACGTACATTTTCTGAGTTACGGATTGGTCGAAGATCGAATGGCAGGTTCAGGGGGAGCATATAATGCATTGTTGGCATTATGGAGGAAGTACAGAAGAAATATTGCTGCAATATGTCTCTATCTCTTTCATGGTCATTTATGGTGTTTTGTGGATTATGGTTTTTCTTGAAGAAATTTCTTTCCTTTGCAGATCTGGTTTATAGTCAGGGGGAGCATGTTCTTAGGGGGAGCATAACCCTTTGCCCTTGATGTCAAAGGGGGAGAATGACGTTGAGGATCTTGAGGTTGCCATCAAGTCCAAAGGGGGAGATTGTTGGCATTATGATTCTGGTACAAGTGTTGTACTTGATGGCAACTCACTCAAGTGGAAAAACTCTGTTCAGGCTCTCAAAATGATGAAAATTACGAGGTTCGCAGGTGAATGGTTCAAAAGGTGTGGACCCGCAGGTTTGTCATCCATGAAGTGCGGGCATACTCGCAGGTTACCCGTTCAGAAAGTGCGGTCCCCCAGTTCACTCACTTCAAGGCAGAGAAGTGCGCTCACGTGGGGTTTCTTATGTTTGGCCCGTGGTATTTAGCCCGTCGTTCATGATCCTATGGTTTTGGCCCGTGGTATAGGATCTATTTTAGCCCCGGTTTGGATCCCTTGTATTGATTATTGATGGTTTTGTCCCATGGTGTGAATAAGGACTTGACTATAAATAGGGAAGGAGATCTCTTGGCTGAGACATCTTTTGAAAGTTGAATATCTTAAGATCTGAATTTTGGGTTATCAGTTTTAAAAGCTAGATCTAAATCAAGGTAAAATTTAAAGACAAATCTATTGCTAAGTCGTGATCTCTAGGGCGCATGATCAGATCTGTGGGTCTGACTGTCTGTGGTACATTGGAGGACTGTTAATTTGGCCCTAATCAGAGGTTCGCAGTCGATCTATAGCGTGAGTGTGGGGGTACGCAGTACAGAAGAAGGCTCAGTGCGAGTATACGTAGCGCAGTTGAAGGCGCAGTGCGGGGTACGCAGTTCAGAAGAGGGCGTAGTGCGGGTATACACAGTGCAGCTGAAGGCACAGTGTGGGGTACGCAGTACAGAAGAAGACGAAGTGCGGGTATACGCAGCGCAGCTGAAGGTGAAGTGCGGGTATCCGCAGGCTTATTTTTGGTGAAGTTGCGGACCTGTTTTGAAATATTTGTTGGCTGCCTGTTTTCTATTTGCTGCTGTGTTTTGGGTTTAGGTTACTGGTGTTGATTTTCTATTTACAGCATTCTGAGAAGTTGCTGAAGGCGCAGTGCGGGGTACGCAGTTCAGAAGAGGGTGCAGTGCGGGTATACGCAGCGCAGCTGAAGGCACAGTGCGGGGTACGCAATACAGAAGAAGACGAAGTGCGGGTATACACAGCGCAGCTGAAGGTGAAGTGCGGGTATCCGCAGGCTTATTTTTGGTGAAGTTGCGGACCTGTTTTGAAATATTTGTTGGCTGCCTGTTTTCTATTTGCTGCTGTGTTTTGGGTTTAGGTTACTGGTGTTGATTTTCTGTTTACAACATTCTGAGAAGTTTGGGGTGGCTCATTGGTTTGATTGTATAAGGGCATTGATTGATTCACATGTACTTGATGTTTATTTGATGTTCTTGGATCCAGTCTAAAAATTAATAAGAAGTGGTCCTTGAAAGAAAAGAAGTAGGGGGTTGTAGCTCCCTTCCAGGAGAGACTGGAAAACGAGAGAGAGTTGTAGCTCTCTACAGGGTGCAGCCTGCGTACTGGTAAAGGATTGCACCAGTACAAAATCATTGTAAAAGGAGTTTCTAATTGAAAGAAGATAGATACATATTGCAGTAGGTGGTTTTCACCCACATTGGGTTTCCACCTTATATCTGGTGTTCTTTGGTGTGACTATCTGTTTTTCTTGTTTATGCTCATTATTTTATACAATATCTGAAGAATAATTCAAAGTATAAATATATTGAAAAGAATTTGATAATACTGATTCCCCCCCCCCCCCCTCTCAGTATTATTTCCAACAAAAGGTTCAAACTCAACATGATGGAGTATGTTCGAGATGTGCTAGTGGAAAAATGACAAGGGGAACATTCCCCTCTAGTGAAAACAAGACCACTAACATCCACCATCTCATTCATTTTGACATATGTGGACTGATTCCCATGCACTCTATCATTGGATATCTCTACTCCATCACATTCATTGATGAATTTTCAAGGAAGACATGGACATACTATTTGAAGCATAAGGATGAAGCATTCGAAAAATTTAAGGAGTTCAAAGCATTGGTTGAAAATCAAACAGGGAAGAAGATCAAAATATTCAAGTCCGATAATTGGTGAGAATATATGTCAAATGAATTCATTGACTTTTGCAAAAAGGAAGGTGTCAAGAAGGAAACAATTGTGCTAGATACTCCTGAACAAAATGGTCTAGCTGAAAGGAAGAACAGGTCTATAATAGAAGCCACTCGAGTGATGCTCCATGATCAAAAGTTGCCTAAATCTCCTTGGGCCGAAGCTTCACATGTTGTCGTATATGTTCAAAATAGGGCGCCTCATCAAGCTTTGGAAAAAAAAAACTCCCAAAGAAGTATTTACAAGTGTGAAGCCCGACATTAGTCATCTATGCATATTTGGATGTCCCTGATATTTCCATATGCCAAAGGAAAAAATGGCTACAAGAAGAAAAGATATGTTTGTTGGGTATTGTGAAAATTCTAAAGCATTTAGATATATATATATATATATATATATATATATATATATATATATATATATCTATATATATATTCTTGGTCAAAGAAAGGTCGAAATTAGCAAGGATGTTACATTCAATGAAGATGTTGCTCTTGGGAAAGAGAGAGACCTTCCTCTGCCTCCTCCTCTCAAGAAGAATGGTAATATGGATACCTTGGATAGATCGTCCATGCCCGAATTGGAGATTGATATTATTGATGATCCCATGGAGCCCATGGATCCCTTATATTCTCCTCCTAGTAATCCTCCTACTAGGAAGATACCACTTTGGCTCCATGACACTCTTCAGGATGTTGATAGTCATGTGCCCGTCCGAAGATCATTTAGAGAAAGGAAGAAGTCATGCAGGTACCAGGGATATGTTGTAGCCATGAGCACTATGATTCAAGATGAACCTTCCACATTCGAAGAAGTTGTAAAAGAACAAGTTTGGAAAGATGTTATGGCCAAGGAATATGAATCTATTATGAAGAATGATGTATGGGATGTTGTGCCAAGACCGAAGGAGAAATCTGTGGTAACTTCGAAGTGGATATTCAAGATCAAGCATGGAATTGATGGAAGCATTGAAAAATACAAGGCGAGGTTCGTGGATTGAGGATTCTCCCAAGAAGAGGTAGAATATTATGATGATATATTTGCACCTATGGCTCAATATACAACCATTCATTCAATAGTTTCCCTTGCTGCAAGTCAAGGATGGACCCTTCATCAGATGGACGTAAAAACCACATTCCTTCATGGCATGTTACAAAAAGAAGTATATGTTGAGAAATCATAGGGAATTTAAGTAGAGGATCGAAAGACACATGTTTGTAGATTAAAGAAGGAATTGTATGGTTTGAAGCAAGCCCCAAGAGCATGGTACGCCCTCATAGATAGTTATTTGGTGAAGCTAGGATTCACAAGAAGAAATGTCGATCCCAACCTATACTTCAAGGTATTTCAAGGTATGGCGCTGATTTTGGTTTTATATGTTGATGATCTATTCTTGATAGGTAGCAAGTGTCTAATGATCAAGTGTAAGAGGGAGATATCCTTTGAATTCGAGATGAAAGATGTTGGACTCATGCACTATTTTCTAGGCCCTGAGGTGTGGCAAAGCCCTAGTGATATTTTCCTTTCACAAGGAAAATATATTGTGAAGTTGTTGGAAAGATTTGGAATGATAGAATGCAAGTCCCTACCCACACCGATGGAAATGAACTTCAAGAAGAAGTTCCAGGACCCGATTTGGCAAATCCATCCAAGTATAGATAGTTGATTGGGGCTGTGATGTTCCTTGTGAACACCCGTATGAACATATGCTATGCAACGAACATGTTGAGTCAATTCATGATCGAGCCTCTCCATGCACATTAGACTGCAGCCAAACACATTTTGAGATATTTTCATGGGACAATTACACTTGGTTTGAGATACTCTGCCAGAGATGTTCGACTTCATGGATACACCGATGTTGATTTGGATGGGAAATGTTATCGACAAGAAGAATACGTCAGGATGTTGCTTCAGTCTTGGATCTGCCATGATATCTTGGATGAGCAGAAAGCAAAAGTTTGTAGCATTAAGTACCACCGAGGCAGAGTATATTTCTACTAGCATGGCTAGTTGGGAAGTTGTTTGGTTGAGAAAGCTCTTTGGAGAGCTATTTGAGTAGGTCCTAGACACCACAGTGTTATATTGTGACAACAAGAGTGGGATTTGTCTGGCAGAGAATCATGTGTTTCATGACAAGTCCAAGCACATAGATATTTGATATCACTTCATTCGAGACAAATGAGGAGTCGTTCGACTCCAATCACATATCGACAAATCAGTGGATTGCATATATTCTCACCAAGGCTTTGTCAAAAGGGAAGTTCTTGGTATTTAGAGAGAAACTTGGACTATTGGAGGTGACCCCTTCTGATAAGGGGCACCACTGATCGAGGACACTGAGCCATACTTTTCCCCCCTATCTGAGCTCTCAAGGTGAGGAATTGAGATAGAGGGCTCCTAAGGTTGAGGGAAATCTGTACAATAGGGTATCAACCCTATCTGTTACCCATAGGGTTGGAGTGGTAGCTCACCCTATCTTGATCTTTGCAGAGTATACCCCAGTTGGCATCATACCCACAAGCTAGGCTTGTTGGGATTATCCCTCCTTGTCTGGCCAATGGGTGAGGAGGCTTGGGGGCGTGAGATCCTTACCTTTGGTAAGTTGGGTATCTCACCCAATCTAGGATTATGATGCAAGTGTTATACCACATGACTCTTAAGGGTAATTATTGGGAAGATCAATAGGAAAGAGGACGGGTTGAGTAGTAGCTCCCCTACATCACCTATTGCTCGATATGGGTTGAGTTGTAGCTCCACCATGACATATTCCTAGGTAATAGACTGACATATTTCAGGTTAGTAGCCTGATGACATATTTCTAGGTAGTAGCTCGATGACATATTTCCGAGTAGTAGCCCGATGACATATTTTCGGGTAGTAGCCTATTGACATAAATTACGGGTTGCAACCCCTTGATAGAGGGTGGTAGATTTTTCTCCCCATGATTATTGTTATTTAGATTCAAGAATGTTTCAATAGGTAGAGTTGAACATATTTATACACATGATGACAAGATGACACATTGATCCATAAATAAGTTTTACATGTGGAATTCTCCCTAGTTGAGAGGGAGTGTTAAAAATATGCAATTGTGGTCAAATTCCACTTTGGAGTACTTATTTGATGGATATGACGAAGGCATTGAGTTCCTCTTTTCAAGAGGACCAAAATCTACCTAAATATCACCTCGTTCAAACAAGCAGAAGTTGGTTTTTATTTTGTGCACCCACTCATGGATATTGGATCAAGTCAGCTTCACTCTCATGCACACTTGGACAGGTCGGCCTCAAGATCAAATGGACATTGTTGGACACCCCTACAAGCCTATAAATATAAGTGACCTAGAACCTCATTTGTACATCATCACATCTAATGATATTCTTCTCTTCTATCTAATTTGGTTCGACAAGATCGACGGAAGAAAGTTCGTATAGGGGTCCGAAGTCACAGATCTGAAGTTCGAACAAAAATTAGGGTTTTTGTTGCAGACACTCTCACATCACAGGGAAATATCATCCACATATGCACACATGTGAATGCCAAGATAATGTCTTGGAGCTACAAAATTTCGCATGCTAACCTGAAGGGAGTATCCAAGTGTTTGACTATAGTTAGCCATCATCCGAAGTTGTCTAAAGTTGTTTGAAGTCTTAATCAAGTTGTCTTTGATATATTCTTCCACTGTAAATTGGTTTCTGAAGTTGTTGGGTTTTATTTATGATCATATTGTATTGGGCTCATTGTACTCTCTACTGAACATTTTATGACAATCTAATAAAAGAAGAATTTCAAAGGGTTTTCCCCCTAGTGGGGTTTTCCCTGGTCTTTGACCAAATTTGGTGTCTCTTGTTGATGTGTTGATTATCTTCTTTGTCATTGCATATATTTTTCTATCTTCAATTATTGTTGATGAATGGAAAGACTAATTGTAATTGGAAATATTGTTAATTGAAGTTTGGAATTGGGCTAAATTAATTGATACATCATAGAACAATTTGAAAATTAACATGTTGGGGGTGCACAAGCCCTTTGAGGTACTAAAAGAAAGGTGAAGCCTTTGAGCATTCATTCAAGCGGTTCTAAGTCAAAGTCACGTGGGGTCGTACTCACACATGGGTATATGATAAAACTTTTATTGAAATTATTTTTAAAGGGATACATGACCATTTGTTTTGAAAACTTTTGAAAGTATTTTTTAATTATAAGGTGTGTTATGAGTGGTGGTTAATTATATTTTTTTATATATAAAAACAAAATTGGGGCTTATTAAAATGAGTTTATTAAAAAAATTAAAAAGGATTCTTTACTATTATTTGAAGAGATTTTTTTTTAAATATGGCTTCATCCAGCTTCTAGCCATAGTTTCCTCTATTCATAGGGAATGATTATGATGAGTGAGCCGTTAAGATTAAGACCACATTGAAATCTCATGATGTTTGGGAATATGTCAAAAATGGATTTCCATAACCTAAAGATGAAGCAACTAAATGAGCTCTCAGTCCTGTAGAGAGGGAATAATGGAAGAAAGACAAAAAGAAGAATGCACAAGCATTTCAGCTTATCTAGTAGGGAGTAGAACGAGTAGTGTTCCATAAAATTATGATCACGTCTTCATCAAAGACAGAATTTGGTGACAAGCTATAAAGATATGGCCAAATTCAATATTGTTAAGTTGTAGAATATTAGAAGAGATTTTGAAAGTTTGCAGATGAAGGAAATAGAGGACATCAATTCATTCATGAATTAGGTCTTGACTATCGTAAACCGGTTAAAAATTTATGGTGATGATATTAAATATCAAACAGTGGTTGAGAATTTCCTCATATCCTTGTCTACCAAATTTGACGATGTGGTAGCAGCCATAGAAGAAGCCAAGGATTTGGAACACTAACAGTTGATGAGTTGATCGGATCACTTCTATCCCACGAGACAGCGATAGACAGAAATAAGGATTCCACTTCAGAAACCTCTTTCAAAAGTCAGGTTTCTATTTCAAGAGATAGAGGTCAAGGCAAAGGTAGTTTGAGAGGCAGAGGACGAGGCAGAAAACATTGTGCTTAAAGAGATGACAGAGAAGAGTAGGAACAAGAAAGTAGAAGAAACAACAGAAGCTTCAACAACAATCAAAGAGTTGATAAATCTAAGGTGGGGTGTTATTATTGTAATAAATTTTGTCACTATGTCCGCGATTGCAGTTATAAGATAGTTGATAAAGGAAAGAAGAGAGATAATGTAACTACAAAGAAATCATGCATGAACCTTCTGATAATGTGTGGCTATTAGCCAGTGGTTGCAATAACCACATGACAAGAAACAATAATTTAGTTGCAAATTTGGATCAATCTGTGAAGAAAAAGATAAAGTTGAGGACTAACAAGACTATGGATGTAAATGGAAAAGGAGTGGTCAACATTTTGACCAAACAAGGGTAACCAAAGACAATATCAGAGGTATATTATGTCCCTGGTCTCAAACATAATTTGATAAGCGTTGGTTAATTTATGCAGAAGGGATACAAAGTTATTTTTCAAGGACAAGAGTGTGTTATAAATGAAATTACCGCAAGCAAGGAGCTTCTAGAAAAGGTGCAGATGACAAGGAACATACTCTTTCCTCTAATTATGAATTACAGTGATCAAGTCAGTTCTTTTACAGTTGCATGTTCTATTCGGTTTGTACACTTGCACTTCTCTAGTTTATTATTGTTGTAGAAAAAATAGATGGTTAGAGGGTTACCTCCCATCAAAGAACCTATTATTAATTGTGAGTGTTGCTTCTCGGGAAAACAACACTGTGAAATCTCTCCGAAGGAGTTACATAAAGAGCAAAGCAACCACTATATCTAGTTCATACAACATGTGTGAGCCTATGAGGACACAATCGATTGATGGAAGTTGCTACTTCCTCACTTTCATTGATGATTTTAGCAGAAAGACATAGGTTTACTTCCTGAAGTAGAAGTCTGAAACTTTTGCAAAGTTCATTGAATTCAAAGCCTTAGCAGAGAACCAAAGTGATCATTAGATCAAGGTATTGAGGTCAGATCGTGGTGGAGAATATGATTTGAATGCATTCCATGATTACTACAAAAAACATGGAATTAGAAGGCAGTTTACAACCAGATAAACACTATAGAAAAATGGTCTAGCAGAGAGAAAGAACAAAACCATTGTGAATATGGCAAGGAGCATGTTGAACAAAAGAAACCTACCTAATCAGTATTGGTCAGAAGCTGTTGCATGCATTGTTTATGTGATAAACAGATCCCCTACAAGGAGTGTGATGAACAGAGTACCAGAAAAAGTATGGTAAGGTGTGTCTTGCACCATATCTCATCTCAGAGTGTTTGGAAGTGTATCCTATGAACATGTTCCTAAAGAGCTAAGAGGCAAGTTGGATGATAAAAGTGAAAAATGGATATTTACTGGTTATAGTGAGCAATCAAAAGCATAAAAATTTTATAATCATGTCACCAAGAAGACCATAATCAGCAGAGATGTTGTGTTCAAAGAAAAAGAGTCATGGAATGGGAGTATAGATAAGGCAATTAATGTAAGAGTGTCACTGATGGAAGAAGACGATGTAGTAGAAAAGGGGCAACAATAATCACAAGATATGACACCAGCAAAGACTCCAAGATTTTCTAAACAACATGGATCTTCAAGTAGATCAGTGGATCGAAATTCTCCCATCAATCATTCAGGTGATGAATCAAGCAATGGTAAGAAAAAATAAGAAGTTTAAAAGATATTTATGATGATTTGGATGTTAGTTCAAATTTTTCATTGTCGTCATTTCAACCTTCATCATTTGAAGAAGCTATCAAAGATGAAAAATGGGTGCAAGCCATTGATGAAGAAATTGAAGTTATTGAAAAAGAATGATACATGAGATTTGTTTGATTTGCAAAAAGATAAAAATATAATTGGTTTGAAATGGGTGTACAAGACAAAGTTGAATGATAAAGGAGAAATTGACAGATTTAAAGAAAGACTTGTAGCAAAAGGGTTCTCACAGCAATCGAGAATATATTTTGGAGAGATGTTTTCTCTAGTAGCCAGATTGGATACTCTAAGAGAAGTCTTAGCCACAACAACTCAAAACAAGTGGAAAGTATATTTGATGGATGTGAAATCAACTTTCGTGAATGGAATTATAGAAGAAGAAATCTATGTGCAACAACCTCCAGGGTATGAAGTAGAAGGACAAGAAGATAAAATTTACAGGTTGAAGAAAGTGCTTTATGGACTCAAGAAAACACCTAGAGCTTGGTACAATATAATTGACAACTACATGATCAACAATGGATTTTTTAGAAGTATTATTGATCCTACCTTATACAAAAAGGTATTAAAATGAGAATGGACATATTTTGATTGTTTTATTATATGTGGATGACATGATTTATACTGGTGATCTTAAGTTAGATGAATTTAAAGCAGTCATGAAGAAATAATTTGAGATGGCAGATCTTGGTCTTATGAAATACTTCCTTGGCATAGAAGTTGAGCAATTTGAAAAAAGAATGTTTATTTGTCAAAATAAATATGATAAAGATTTGCTGAAAGAATTCAGGATGGAAAATTGTAAACCTGTGCCTACACCAGTTGTAACAAGTACAAAGTTAAGTAAGGATGATTAAGAATCAGATGTCAATCTATCTCTATTCAAAATATTGGTTGGTAGCCTCATGTATCTCACAACTATAATACTAGATATTATGCAAGGAGTGAATTTGATTTCTAGATTTATGGAGACTCCAAAAGAATCATGTTGGAGAGAAGGAAAAATAATTCTAAGATGCATCGTAGGAACTGCAAATTGTGGCATAATGTATGGAAGCACAAAGAATAAGGAAACATTTGGTTGGATACACCGATAGTGATTTTGCAGGCAATTTGTATGATAGGAAGAACACTTATGGTTATGTGTTCCATCTTGGTTCAAGTGTGATTTCATGGGCATCTTAGAAGTATCCTATTGTGACACTTTCATCAGAAGAAGTAGAATATGCAGCAGCAACATCAAAAACATGTCAAGCAGTGTGGTTAAAAAGAGTATTGGATGGACTGAAGAAGAAACAACAAGGATCAACAACAATATATTGTGACAACACCTCAATGATTGCACTATCCAAGAATAGTGTGTTTCATCAAAATAGAAAGCATATTGATACTAGATATCATTTAATAAAGAACTTGTGAGCAATGGAGAAATCCACTTGAATCCTTGTAAATTGAGTGATCAAATGGATGATATATTTACTAAGCAATTGAAAAAATATGTATTTGAGTTTCATAGAGGAAACTTGGGTGTTGTAAGCCTAGCTGAGGCATAGACCAACAACCTGTCTAGTCAATTTGATGTCTTAAATTGCTCTACATAAATTATCAATCCGGGTATCGTAAACTGATGAAGTGTGGTGCACCATATGTGCTTAGTTAACCTTTCTCTTACTTCGTTGTTTTATAGTTTATGTTGTTTTTGGGGTTTTGTTCTTGTTGGTTTTCTAAAGTGTTTAATGCAAATGGAAATCCTATTCTAAGGTCTTAAGAATACTTTTAAAGGACAAGTATGGATAAAGATTTCAAAACAAGGCCTATGTCCCTAATGGTAATTTCCAAAACTTAACACTTCAAAAGAACTTAAAACATGTTATTGATGGAGTTAGTATTTAAACAAAAGTGTAAATATACAACTAGTTCAATCAAAATAAAATTCAATAACCAAATAATGAGCTAATGACTATGAGACCCAGTATCCTTGCTGCTTCAGCAAAAGGACAAGATGATTCTATCACGTCATTAGTTCATTAAAAGGCTATGTGCATCACTAATCTACAATCAACTTGAAAGCAATTTATGTACAGCTAATATACATGAGAAAAATGTAAAACAACAGTAATCAAAACAACTTGTTATGTACAGCTAATATACATGAGAAAAATATAAAACAACAGTAATCAAAAAGCTTTGTTATGTACAGCTAATATACATGGTGAAATAAAATGCAAAATTAAATGACAACTATACAAGGCAGGGGCCCTCTACCACCTATGAAATCAAAGCAAAATTAAACACACTTGCATGAATTAAAATTGCATGAATGAAAAATCTAATCTACCTTACATTCTACAAAGCAATATTTACAAAATGAAATCTACTCTACCTTACATTCTACAAAGCAATATTTACAAAATGAAATCTACTCTACCTTACATCCTAATATGCTCCATGACATCTACTTCACATCTCCTTCCATGTTGAGAACATCAAAGCTTTATTCAATTTCTTCAAAATTACAAAGTACAACAAAGTTCTCCAAAGCTTTCAAAAGCCATCAAGGAAGAACTACAAACTTAAGAACTAGGGACTAAAAAGACTAACTAATGAAGGAGAGAGATCTCCTATTTATACAAAAAGATGAGAGCCATCTCATTAATGAGAGTCCATGAATCTCTCCCTCTACCTCTAGAGTCCTAATCAAAATAGGAACTTATAAGACACATGTCTTTTTAGAGTTACAATACAATTAGGAGATGTGACACATATCCTCGTGATCCCATGATTCTTTCCAACCAAATTCGAATTTGGCCTTAGAGTGCCACATAAGGGTCTTCTAGAAGTCTCCTTTCAACCTACACATGTCAACAACCTCAACCCATTTGTTAGGTATAAGCATATGCACATTATTTTCTAATGTTTAACCACAAATTCACTTAAAAGGCTTAGAAATAATAAAGATTGGAAAAACATAAAGGTGGCCCAATGATAATGAAAGTGGGATGAATGTGGTGACATAGTAGTGAAATGGAGGTGATATAATGGACATAATAGTGAAAGTGTAATGGAAATGAATGACATTTTCAAGACTCAACATACCCCCCAACTGAAGCTATTGCATGTCCTCATGCAATATATATTACATTAACTCTTTTGATCCTTGAGCTTTGGCTTAACTTTGCATGATATCATTTGATAACTTCATATTTCTGCAAAGTGTTTCATTTGAATTGCAACATGGTTGGTTCTTGTGTTACAACCATATTTTTTTTTTTTTTGTTGTTGCCTTCTATTTTAATCTTTGAACTTTGCATAATGATATTTTGATTATTGTTGCAAAGTATATCTTTATTGGATTTCATGATGGTTGGTTCTTGTGTGACAACCATGATTTTGTTTGTATCCAATTTATCCTTTAAGCACTTTTCCAAAAGCCATTGTATGCTCATAATAGCAATGTAATAATTAATATATGTTGGAAGTATGTGAGCTCCTGAATATGATATGGACATGGCAAGATATGAATATGAATGTATTCCCCCCCCCCAACTGATGGTATTGGCAATTTTATGAAATGAGGAAGAGAAATGTTTTTCCAACAATTATCATTCTAGCTTTTATGGAATTCTATGGTCAAAAGTTAGAAAATGACGTACCTTCACTTACCCTTTGGAATGGATGAGTTGTATGTGTGGTGGCTGAAAAATTCTGATCATATTCTTCTTCAAGTGGCTGAACAAGAGGATTCATGGATAGAGAGATAAGATGATTTTTTATTGCTTCTACTAAAACTTGTTGAATCTGCTCCAAAATGCTGAAAATAATAGTCTTCATGTCTTCAAAACTCATTGGCACAATTCCTACTATGTGAAAAGATGTTCTGATGTCGAACATAGTAGGAAATTGTTGGCTTAGTGGCCATTAATGGATGCCACTAGTCAACACGAGAACTCTCACCATTGATGACAATGAGAGTCAAGATGCCCAAACACATCTTGCTAGGTACGAATGAATTTGCTGAAGTCGAGTCACCTAGAAGATCTGACGAACAAGGGACATTAATGTATTCCCATTGTTTGTCAGCATGAGGACTTGCCATTAAGACATGCAAGCCTCAAGGTGTTTTTACAAAGAACTTAGACTCAAAGGACTATGGACTCAATAATTTGCATTGAAGCAGGGCTTATTTGTAGAATGAAAATGACAGGAAATGGAAGATGAAAATGGAAGATGGCAATGGAGAACAGAAATGGCAATGGCAATAAGCATGTGAATGAGCCTCTTGCTTTTATTTGTGGGTTATGAATGGACAAAAAGAGATGGAAAGTGTATGTGAATGTAAATGGAAAATATGGAGTGGAATGAGGTGAATGGTTTATTATGAAGTATGGATGTGATGGATGGATGTGATGGAGACAATAGTATCTGAAAGTTTTCTAGTGTTTGGATCTGATTTTGCATCAGCATATTTCCTCTTTGTTGTTGATCATCCTCTTATGAAACAAATTGGTCTCTTAGAGAGACACCATTCTCTTGTAGTCATTTGTCCTTCCTCCTAGAACCTGCAAAAAAAACTAATACTTCTTCTGCAATGGAATGTAAGATTATCAAAGGAGAGAGGTGATCAATCTCTCTAGTTATGATATTTACACACAAAACTAAGAATTTGTATCAATGAAACAAGTTCTCAAAGGAAAAATCAAAAGAATTTATACTGCTTTGAAATTGGTGCCCAAGTTGATTGTTGCTTCTTTCCAGCAATTTATTTCATTATTTTCCATTTCAAACTTTAATGATAGATTTCTCATTGTATAGACCTTGTTGAGATCTTTCCAATGCTAGTTAAATCATCAAAATATGATTTTGTATGAGAAAGATAGGCTGATTTGAGCAATGAGGTTTTTCTGGCTGCGGAATTGGAGAACAGCTGCGGAATGTGCACAGTTCTGTAGCTAAAAATCTTGGATACAAAGTTAGCCATTCATCTTTCATCATCAATCCAAAATTAATCAATACCTTTAGAAAAGTGAGAAAATAACTTGTTCATTTCATTGATTCAAAATTATTATTTTTTCTTGACATGCAGCGCCTCAGTGTGACGACTTAGTGTGGCGACTTAGTGATAACACACAATTTGACTTCCCTTTGATCGGGGTCTTTTTCATCAAATTTGATCGAATGAATAGGACACCATCCATGTACCAACATTCCCCCAGCTACCCATGTGACTTGTTTTGCTTGATGACACCTGCAACCTAGAGTTTAACAAAACAGCTGCAGAAAGTTGGGCCAGCTGCGGAAAGTTGAGCCAGCTGCAGAAAGTTAAGCTAACTGAAACAGTCAACCATCAGTTTTACGCATATTTTGGATTTTTTTTTTTTTTTAAGCATAGCTTTTTTTCTCTTCTGCACTTTCCTGTGGAGTTCCTGTAACCTTAAAAGCGAGTGATTCATCTTTAAAATAGAGGTTTTTAGTCGAAACAAAACCAACCAAAAAGATATTGATCCCTTCTCTAATTGAAAATGCCAGTGTTACTACACAATAAGCCCCAGGCTTCTCATACAGACAACAGATAAAATCTAATGAATAGTCAATGATACTAAGGTCGTGCTCAATAATAACATAATTGTTTGGCCTGAGCAGGGATTGGACTATTTGTGCAGCTTTATGTTGCAATAATACGTTGTTTTGAATCCAAGTATGTAATTGTAGCCCGCTGTAATTTTCCACTAGAACGGTTTGTATGACACATTGGTTTCAGGATTTTCTACATCTGCATTGTCTACAAGATCTGGTTTCAGCATGCGTATAAACATTGTCTTCTGGCTATAGGCTCTAGCCCCTCCCTGGATATCTTTGCATATGATCCTCAAAATGTATATCGACATATGTAACAAACAAACAGTTGTTGTAAATCTTTCTTGTTGTGATGGTATCGCTAGTCTCATCTCGTCTGGCGGACTTATTTATTTCGTTCACTGGCAATGCGGACTTATCTATCGTTTAGTGGAAACTTTGTTAACATCGATATCTCATTCAGTGTTTTGATGGATGGAATCTCTTGGGATGCCGGGTGAAACTAAGTAAACACAGTGTACTAACTGTTGGTCACATGGGGCTATTGGTAAACGGACTGTTGGTAACATGTTCCTTCGGTTCATTGCTTTTGATGAACTGTGTTTTGGCTCTTCGCTGATCAGAAAGATTCAATTTATAAGTTGCTCCACTTCTGTTCCATTTCCTCCCAACATTTAACCGGAAGTATCGAAACATGTACAGATGGGTGGCAGCGACTTCATGGGATTTAATGACAGAGAGTCATGTTCAATTGGAATACGTCTCTAAACAGGTTTTGAGTTTAATAAGATGGAAGGCGTGTAATCAGGTTTTAGATGCCAGTATGCAGTTCATTCCCAATTAGAATTCCTTTCCTCAGGCACGCGGAATTGAATCACGCATTCAAACTATCAGTTAATCAATTCAAATCCAGTTTTTTTTCACGCGGCGGCAAAAAAGAGGCTCCAAAGAACTGAAGATTTCTCCCAGACCGCCACAAATTTCTTCAAACGGTTTCTAGGTTATCTAATTAACCCACCTGGCAAAAAAACCCATGTTTTAGTTTTTCTAAATTCGTCACTGTTTGGTCAAATCGAACGTTTTAAATTTGACGTTTTTCAGGTTTTGCGTTTTTCTGAGTTAACATTTTTTTTACTGTTCTGCGTTCGGCCTGTGAAATGTTGGAATTAGTGGTAAGACAGTACGCCATTGTTTGATGGTGGTAGTTTCATACTGTTGATCCTTATCAGAGATCTATGTGGGAGACAAGAAATTCCAATCCAACCACAGGAAAGACACACCAATAAAGAACACACTATTTGAAGATTCATGAAGCCATTTCATAAAGAAGAGTGAGGAATCGCTGAAAAAAAACATGACTGAGTGCATTCAAGTATGGATTTTCCAGGAATTGGGTGGTCTCCTTTGTTATGATCATTAGATTTCTGCTGATTTTTGTCTACACAACAAACAAACCAAAAAAACGCATGCACAGGGATAAACAGTACGCAATGTTGTTGCATACCGCTGCTCTCTCTCTAATTTCAGAGCCTACACAGAGATGAAAGAATTGATTTGATGCTGTTGTTTACAAGAGACATGAAAACAACTAAAGGAGACGTAATTCTTTTGCAGGTTCGTTTTAAGGCCAAAGCTTGATCAGGGAGGCAGATTTTTTTTTATTGAAGCCACAGCGAAAACTAGGAATGGAGATAGCCATAGATTGTTTTTTTTTTCTCTTTTTTTCTCTGAAATTGTGAATTTTTATATTGCTTAGTCATACCTGCATTTTCATTTTATTGCACTAACATCTTGACTGTAAATTTGAAAAACAGAGTGGTGGCTGCGGAAACTGATTACAGCTGCGGAAACTGATTACAGATGCGGAAACTTGGCACAGCAACCACTTAGCTAAATAGAGATAGTTAGGCAATCTGAATGGAAATGATCATGGGGGGAAAAAAATCTTTTATTGATGAAATGGATGGCATGGAGTGAAAATGGAAATGAAATGAAGTTTATTTTTTTTCTTCTTTTTTTTTTTTTTTTTTTTTGAATCAATTGAAGTGATGAAGTTTATTTTGTCTCCTATTTTTTTCTTTTTTTACATAATAATTCTTTTTCTGATCCTCCAGATCACACAAAGTGCAAGAGGAGAGCATACTCAAGAATCATTAACTTCTTTTTTTTTTTTACATAACAATCATTTTTCTGATCCTCCAGATCACACAAAGCGCAGGAGGAGAGCATACTCAATAATTGTTAATTTTTTTTTTAGATGTAAGAAATAAGGTCTCCTAATTACACTTCCCCGCAACGGTGCCAAAATGTCTAGTCAATTTGATGTCTTAAATTGCTCTACATAAATTATCAATCCGGGTATCATAAACTGATGAAGTGTGGTGCACCATATGTGCTTAGTTAACCTTTCTCTTACTTCGTTGTTTTATAGTTTATGTTGTTTTTGGGGTTTTGTTCTTGTTGGTTTTCTAAAGTGTCTAATGCAAATGGAAATCCTATTCTAAGGTCTTAAGAATATTTTTAAAGGAAAAGTATGGATAAAGATTTCAAGACAAGGCCCATGTCCCTAATGGTAATTTCCAAAACTTAGCACTTCAAAAGAACTTAAAACATGTTATTGATGGAGTTAGTATTTAAACAAAAGTGTAAATATACAACTAGTTCAATCAAAATAAAATGCAATAACCAAATAATGAGCTAATGACTATGAGACCCAGTATCCTTGCTGCTTCAGCAAAAGGACAAGATGATTCTATCACGTCATTAGTTCATTAAAAGGCTATGTGCATCACTAATCTACAATCAACT
Organism: Pinus tabuliformis; assembly: GCA_031772625.1. Taxonomy (NCBI): domain Eukaryota; kingdom Viridiplantae; phylum Streptophyta; class Pinopsida; order Pinales; family Pinaceae; genus Pinus; species Pinus tabuliformis. The sequence goes on along the minus strand of CM062809.1, from coordinate 564,582,417 downwards.
TGAAAGCAATTTATGTACAGCTAATATACATGAGAAAAATGTAAAACAACAGTAATCAAAACAACTTGTTATGTACAACTAATATACATGAGAAAAATGTAAAACAACAATAATAAAAAAGCTTTGTTATGTACAGCTAATATACATGGTGAAATAAAATGCAAAATTAAATGACAACTATACAAGGCAGGGGCCCTCTACCACCTATGAAATCAAAGCAAAATTAAACACACTTGCATGAATTAAAATTGCATGAATGAAAAATCTAATCTACCTTACATCCTACAAAGCAATATTTACAAAATGAAATCTACTCTACCTTACATTCTACAAAGAAATATTTACAAAATGAAATCTACTCTACCTTACATCCTAATATGCTCCATGACATCTACTTCACATCTCCTTCCATGTTGAGAACATCAAAGCTTTATTCAATTTCTTCAAAAGTACAAAGTACAACAAAGTTCTCCAAAGCTTTCAAAAGCCATCAAGGAAGAACTACAAACTTAAGAACTAGGGACTAAAAAGACTAACTAATGAAGGAGAGAGATCTCCTATTTATACAAAAAGATGAGAGCCATCTCATTAATGATAGTCCATGAATCTCTCCCTCTACCTCTAGAGTCCTAATCAAAATAGGAACTTATAAGGCACATGTCTTTTTAGAGTTACAATACAATTAGGAGATGTGACACATATCCTCGTGATCCCATGATTCTTTCCAGCCAAATTCGAATTTGGCCTTAGAGTGCCACATAAGGGTCTTCTAAAAGTCTCCTTTCAACCTACACATGTCAACAACCTCAACCCATTTGTTAGGTATAAGCATATGCACATTATTTTCTAATGTTTAACCACAAATTCACTTAAAAGGCTTAGAAATAATAAAGATTGGAAAAACATAAAGGTGGCCCAATGATAATGAAAGTGGGATGAATGTGGTGACATAGTAGTGAAATGGAGGTGATATAATGGACATAATAGTGAAAGTGTAATGGAAATGAATGACATTTTCAAGACTCAACACAACCATGTTTGAGCTGGCATGAGTCATGTCTTAGTTTAGCGGTTGTAATTAAGGGGGAGTGTTAAAAATAGCTAATTACTCACACATGAAGAGTTGGCTAAAATTAGACATTCAGTCAAATGAGCCAAGTTGAGTCAATTTGAGTAAAGTTGAGTTAGGTCATATTTTGAGTAAAGTCGAATTTAGTGTGTGGTTGCATGTTAAGTTATTTTGGGCGAATCGCTAGTCGCAAAAAAATTAAATACCCCTCATCGGGTTCATTTTAATCATCAAGTTTTGTATGATCAATTGAAAAGCCACAACTCATGTTATTGTGTGTGTGAATTTTTGTGTTATTTTGTGCCTTTCCTCCTCTGCCTTTCCAACAAAGAAGAAGATACAACCGAGGAAGAATAACACATGAATGGTGTGCCCATGTAGGTAAAGCACTTGTTGGTTACGCAATAAGAGATTTCATAGTGCATTGAAACGATTTCTTCACTACTATCAGAGTGGCGTAGATCCTCTGATATGTCCAAAGTTTCCGCTCTAATTGCAACCAGATTCACAATAGGTGACTTCACACTAATGACGTTGGAGTGTAGTTTCGGTCGACAATGGGCTGCGGGAATGGATGTTTAGACAAACTAATAATACGATAGCTAAGACGAATGTAGAAATTTATGTTCGTTGTTTATGTAGGAACCATAATCTTGTTATATTTTTCTATTGTCAAAAATTTTGTCTGATTCAGAAGCCACTATTGTAAACTAAAGATGTAGCCTCAGAGAAAAAAGAGAATGAGTTATCTAATACAAAACGAAGATAATGCTGACACTGGGAATGTTGTTTGCAATAAAAATCAAACTTCAGATGCTTCATTAAAGTTTAGTTCCAAAGTTCACAATTTCGCTTAAAATTTAGCACTTTCATCAATTTCAACAACAATTTTAAAAAAAATATTTTCTATTGAAAATTTGATTTGATCACTGATCTCCCTGCAACGGGGAGGGAGAGACGATGATTCAACGAAACCTAGCCTTTGCAGAAGAGGGTTATGCCTCATGCCCCTATCCTCTACGCAACATGTTGTCAACAATAACAACGCAGATTTCTAGGCGTTGGGAATTGGGGGTGGCATTAGATTGTGAATATAACACATCTAAAAAATTGTTTGTTTGTGGTTTAGATGGGAATAGTTTTGCAATAAAAAATAACTAAAAGGCTAGGCGCCATTTTTATAAAACATATATTGAAATAAACACCATTAGAAACTAGATACATGAATCAATTCAAGTTTAAAGTTATTATGCATTTATTTTGATGGATATTAGCACTCATTAAAAAAAATTATCTAGATAGATATATACATTCATTGAAAAACAATGAGATTTAACTCATGAATTCTATTGCACCATGCAATAAATGCAACTGTAATTTGATATCTAATATATGAGGGGACCTTGAACTAGATATATAATAAGCTTTTACAAATTTGGAAATCTTCATATCCTTTTCAAATTTTGTTAAACACACGTTTTATATATGAAAATTGAAAAATGATTATCCTTCAAAATTCGTTAAACACACATTTGTATATAAATATTGAAAAAAGATTACCCATTTAATTGCAATTACCAACATTTACTATGATGACTTAAATGGTTAAATAGACATGCTAGTGTTATATTCCACCAAAATAATAAAAATCATTACTTTAAAGTTGTTTGAATATTTGAATCACGCTTTATGACATTATTACAGAGTTTAATAATTCGGTAAGCAATCGGAATTGTGTAGAGAAGGATGAAAGACTAGTTAGAAAGATACACACGGAAGTTGTTTGAATTTTTAAATTATATTTTTATATTTACATTATATATATAAATTGGATAAGCAATTGGAATATTGTAAGCAAGAATGTGGATAAGCAATTGGAATTTTGTAATCCAGAATTAAAAAAATAGGTAAAGAATTTTTTAATTTGGATGACCAAGCAAAAAACATGGAGATGGGTTATATATATTCTCTAACCAATTTTTATTTAAATTTAAAGAATATTTTTTATATATTTTTATTATTACAATTTTCAACTCAAAAACAAATCGACAAATGTTGCAATTTTCAAATAAATAAATAAAAATTCTAATATTTTCTTATTTCTTCTTATTTTATTTAAATTATAAAATTATTTTTTTTAAATAAATCTAATAAAAGCAAAAACATGGAGATCTTTACCAATTCTTCTTTAAGATAAATGATTTAAATTATTTAGAATAATCCATCACTCAAACAATGAATGCATGGCATAAAAAAGTTGTGTAATTTTAAGAAATAATGTTGAATCTGATAAGAGTTAGAAGTAATTATTTCAGTTGCAGTGCAGTAGATAAGCATCACCATTATTGCCAGTTGCTTGGTCTTTCATGGCGCTCCTAAGGAATTTCAACGTGAAGCCATGCGCTAGTTTTCACCTGTCCAAAATATGATTTACATCTCTAGGTATGCTCAGATGACTTGAGGGGGTGTAAGATTTTTGTGGGCGATTGGAATGATTTAATATGGAATTTTTGGTGTGTCTTCTTTTTCTGGTTGTATGATGGTTTGGGATGAAGATGTGGGTGGCTGACTTCGCGGTGAGGGAGTTGAAATGGACGACGTAGATGAAAGAGTCTCACTGTCAGACTCTTGTGGTGTTTTCCTCGCTCTTTTCATGGTGGGGAGAGGCAATTCAATTGGTTGGATGCCAAATTTTTCACTCTTTAATCTAGTCAGGGGATGAGCAGGATTGTACTGCGAAGTCACGCTGCTTTGAGATTTATCAGACCTCTGAGTAGAAATGGAAAATCCCTGGAGTTTTTGAATCAGAGTTTGAACTTCAGGGGGTTCAATGGTAGATTGGTCTGAAATATTAGGGTGCGTGGCAGCGGTTAATACTCGAGCGACTTCTGACTCTGGATTTAAACGTACTGGGGAAGTCGGGGGAGTTGATGAGGGCGATTTACTCTCAGAATGGTATTTAGATTTTGATTTAGGTGCCATTCATAGTTCGGGCCCTCCTTCTAGCGCCAGATATGTTGAAGCCCTGAAAATCGGGTCGACAACAAGGGGGATACCCACCCGGTCCGGACCTTGGTTGGCAGCTCCTTATCCATTTGGTATAGCGGGTCCGACTGGGGATAATGGGACCAGTTTCCCAATCTAAGGGTGTGTGTGTGTGCAGAGTTGGATGTTGCTGATCTAAGAATACTTAAAGCTAATCTAATTCAAACTTTTAAACTAAATCTATGCTATTGTAATCTAATGAAAAACAACACATCTAATCTATGCTAACCCGGGGTGTATTTCTTCTATTATGCGATCTAAAAAGATTTCAAACAATAACTGGTAATAAAGATCATTCAGCTATCATAAGAATAGAAATCAATTAAGATGAACTACTTTGCATAAAAAGTTAGGCAAAACAGTTGTGAACAGCATAATAAGTTATTCATATATCAGACATAAATAAATGGCTCCATCGTATAAAAGTGCCAAATGGTAACTCACACATTCATGCAATAACATATAAATAACTAAAACTGTATATCACTTTAAGAATATAAGCAGAAATGGTCAAGAGATAAAAGTACCATTTATGACTGATCCTACTCATAAGCTTCAAGCAAAAATGATTTATCTCTCCTTGCTCTAACATCTACTAAGAGTACAGAAGTGTAACATCAGTAATAGATATCAAATGCAAACATTAATAAACCTTGATCCATTCATTCATCAAAGACCCCCTCCGAGGGTGCAAAAGTGCATGTTTTGAGGACAAGTTTTTTGACAAATTTCTGGACCCTTCTCCAAATGCATGAGAAGGGTTTAAATACTGCTAACTAATTAACTTAATTACATAAATTTAGGATACGGTTTAAATGACCGCCCTTCTTCTAAAGCAAAACTATTTCTAAAAACTGAATCTAATTCCTAACTATTTCTGCATTTGCTCCTTAAATGTTGCGAGCATTCAACATTCGCCTGGGAAGAGTCGGCTGGTTGCCTTCTGCTTTTGTTTGAGTTATGCAAACAGAAATGGCAAGCGCTGGCACCACTTTTTAGTACACTAGAAGATATTTTTGAGAATTATCCTCTGGTTGGGCGAATTTACTACGTATATACTTGGCAACAACCCAAATTTCCCTCAAACTTCTTCTGCTTTTGCTATTTCAGTTTCTGGAATTGCGAATGACTAAGCAAGTTAGGGACTTTGCTTTCTGAACAATTTTCTTAGCGATGCGCGATTAGCGCTAGGCGCTAATTGTAGGAATTTACAGGGTAAGTTCCTCAGACAGAACACCAAAAGGACACCGCTCACAACCAGATCGCAGATCAATACACCAGTATTTTGACGTGGTTAAAACCCTCAAAGAGGGAAACAGTCCACGGCCTGAGCCAACGCGGCCACTTCAGGCAATTTATTAATAAAAGAATGAAAATTTACATATGTTTCTCTCATGCACGGATTACCCTACTAATGACCCTCCATGCGCTTTAAATAGAATTCATGGACCAATCGGGTGTCAAGCCACGGATCAAGTGTCGGTAATACCGAGGAGAGAATGAACCGTCGGATCACTACATATCGTGACCGTCGGATTGTAAGTTACAAAATGTACAACGGTAAAGAAACACACTTTACCTAACTCTATACTAGACCAAGTTGTACTTAACTATTTCCTATGTGTCGGAATATCCTAACACTAATCGCGCATCGAAAACTGCCTCTGTTCTTTGATCCGGGCTTTTTTGGTGCGTTTTCCTTCTTTAGCGCCTTTTTTCCTTTACCGGGTAGAAGTTTCAGGATTTTTTGTAAACATGCTACTTTTGTGAGCTTTCTGACCCTGAATGTTGAATCACCCATCGACCTCAGCATCTGTTGAGTGATACTCTGGAATCTGTGGTTCTGTTGCATGCGACATCCGTTCATGAAGGCATCTCTTCTCTATTCTTCGAGCATTGACGCTTTCCCCTTTTCCTTAGATGTTTCCTGCTCATTGCTTCATATTGTTTCCTGTTTTTCATTCCTGCAGTTCACGCAAAGGAAAAGAGTAATGATAATAAATATTGATACGAAAGCTCTAACCTCTATGAATGTATAAAATCATGACACCCATCGTGAACTGACTCTTCGAAAAACACAAAACTGTCCTTCACTGACACTTTGGCATATGTTCATTAATTTCCTTTAAGGCGCGCGCCTAATTTTGGTTTATAGACAGCTTTTTTTTTATGTTGAGCCGAGGAAATTTGCGATGGGCGATAGCAGCATCGCGTCATCGCATTACCTAGATGTGTCATTGCAAATTTTTTCAGATCGGATTATCGCAGATCGCAGATCGCATTTATCGTAGATCGGGTTTATCGCAGATCGCAGATACGCAAGATCGCGTTTATCGCAGATCGTCTGAGTCATTAAATCATTGTGTGCTGCTTATGCGATATTGCGATATGCGACGTCGCACATTGGCCGTCGGAGATTTCTTAAGATTTTCATTTAAGAGCGCTTCTTAATGTGTGTGATGCGATGAATTTCGCGTCGCTTCTTCGCAGTTTTTATTATGCTCATAAGGGGGTGTTTTATCTTCTCCACACAATGCGACATAATTTCAAGGAGTAGAATACAAAAAGTTTTATAAAATGTTTTTGAATTTTTTATTAAGGGTCCCCATTTGCTTAGTGTTATTGATAATACTAAACAAAGAGGGGGGTTGTTGGTGGCCACAACACAAGACAAGGCAGAAACTTAGGGAAAAGGGTCAGCTTTTCAGCATCAAAGAGCATTGTTTAACCTTTTTGATAAGTGGGGAGATATGAACATGTTTATTTGATATGTGACACAGCAGAGGGACTGAGATGAGGACAATGACAAATTACTATGTAATAGATGCCCCCTAAAGTATGAAGCCTAAGAGAGTGGGAGGGGTGAAATGCTTTACGAAATCATCTTAATTGGAACACCACCTTGAAGAACCTGCAGGCACAAGTACAACTGACATCTATGAGAGTGAAATACATGTAGTTTAGGCATGGGTGCAGCCATCCAAAAGGCATATGAAACTCGGTCTATGGTATGGACGCAGCCACCCAGTTGATAAGACCATATATAATGATAAAGTATGGTCGCAACCATCTAATCAAAGAGTCATGTATGTAATCACGAACCAATCCACGCAGCCCAAACACATGTAAGCTTAGTCCGGGGTCTTGAAACCTTAACCAACCTTAGTACAAATTCTAGCATGCGAACAAATGTGCTGAAGTCGAGCATGATAGAAAGTCACTTGATTATCGATCAATAATGAAATCCATTAACAAGTGTGATAGAAACCACCAATAATGCCAATGGATCTCAAGGTACTGCTGGTACAATCCACTAAGTGTGAAAAATGGGCTGAAGTCGAACACTCATGGAATCACCCAAACGAAGACCAATGATGAAAGTCTGTCGTCAGGCGCGAAGAACTTTCCATTGAGGCATGCAAGCTCCAAGGTACTGAAAAGGATCTCTAGATCAACCTCCTGGATAATGAGCTGGTGTCAACAGGAGGCGATCTGTCATAGGAGGGCCATGATGTTTCCTCCATCAACGATGCGAGATAAGGAACAAGTGGTAGATGGTGACATGGAGCATCAGAGGAGGAGGTAAGGGTGTGAACTACAGAAGGATTATACTCTTGAACATATCGGCGACACAACTCCGAAAAGTGGCAGCATTTTGGTACCAAGGGATCGGAGGTCTGACGGAGACAACATGGATCAAATGGAATGAGGCAAAATGGCAACCCAAAACCTCGGAAGGCCAATGACGATGTGAGGATGTCCCAACCCGACGAGAAGCAAAAGTGTTGTTTAAAAGTGACTAGCTGTCGTAGGTAACCAATGACGACTTCCAAATTTTCCCCCACCATTTTTGGCGAGTACCCCAATTATTTTTTAAAAACAAGCTTGAAGGGAATAGCATATGCTTGAGATATAACTTTGACCTTCGGATGAATCCAACCTAGTAATATTTTAACGAGCCCTAGGGAGGAGAAGCTCGAGTCTCGTCATGGTGACGAGTCCAATGTCATCAAGGTTTTAACGAGTCTGACATAGGTAAAACTCGAAGTCTTTTTCATGTTTAGAGAGTTTGAAAAAGACACGAAAAAGAAAACTCTGGGGGTCCTTTTTCATAAATTTGTGTCCCTTGAGCCCGAAAAAGTAGAAAACAATACCCAAGAGAACCGCTTGACCATTACGACCAAGGAGTACTTTTTCGTAATTAGTGGTCCTGATCCGAAAAAGTAAAAAAGCGATCGGAGACACGTCATTTCATAACCAAAATTGAATTCAGAACGACAAAAGCCTGACCATCTTTTCGCATTTATACGATCGGAAAAGAGCTAAAAGTAGACTGCCATTTTTATTCTCTTTAACGAGTCAAAAAGGGAAAAAATACTCGGCAATATTTTCATATTTTATGAGTCATAAAAGAGCTTAAAGGTGACTCGTCCTATAGGAACGAGTGGTATAAAGGGTAGCAACTAGTTCTGACAATGGTGGAACTGCTCAAAACATGTAATGGTCAAGAGGCTAGCTAATAAAACCACTCATCATTGCGGTCCCTCAGGAAAGGAAAAACAACCAAGTGAAAGCATATGATCAGCCAAAGAGATGGCGATGATGAAATGAAAACAACCAAGGCTCATCTAGCATAATTTAGCGGATAAAAACGGCGATCACGAGATGTAAATCGGGTATGGGTTCATGTTTACACAAGCTTGAACCACGGAGAACTCTGCTTAGATTTGGTTTCATGTTTACACAAGCTTGAAACGAAAAGCTATGCTTGTTATAAGTTCACATGCCCCCAACATAATGACGCAAATCAAGGTACATGCCCCCCAAGCTTCATTGCATTCAACGAGGTGGATGGAATGAAGGTTCACTTTCAAGGTCTTGAAAAGACTCGACTTAGATTTTACGAGATCTTAATCAAAGACTCAATTTGGAAAGGGAGTGGTTTCATTTTTTAATGAGGTTGACACAGTGAAATAACTATCCTCATAACATTTGTTTCATTTTTTAATGAGGTTGACACAAGAGAAAGAAATTTTCTCATAACCCTTGTTTCATTTTTTAACGAGCTTGACACAAGACAAGGAACTATGCTCGATGATCCTTGTTTCATTTTTTAACGAGGTTGACACAAGATCAAACTATCCTTGGGACTCTATTAATGGGCCATATGAGAACATGGCTCCCAAGAGGTGTTCGCTGGATGGAAGAAGCATGCTCCAGGAGAAACACATGTCATTAGACACCAATGACAGATTGGGTTCCAATGCCCCTAATACATGATGTACGAGACCATCTGCATGATCATCAGTAGAGGCGGAGACGGAATGGGTAGCCACATAATTAACCTGTGGCAAGGAAGGTACTGCTTGCGGATGAGAACCAATGGGGGATGATGGCGGTACAGAAGGCACCAGGTGACTAAAGAATGACAATTGATCAATAGTCACCATTCTTCCATCATGCAGAAAACAAACCACATGGAAAAGTGAAGAAACAAGAGCTGCCATGGCATAAATATAATCACGAACAAGGAGAAGACTAAAATCTAAAGCACCTTGGACAGTCATCACGTCTATATAGATGGTTTTGCCTCCCAAACAGGGAAATTCGGAAGGATCACTAATGGTTGACTGGTTCCTCCGTCAAATGCCAACATATTTTGTGTGACTGGCACAAGCTGTAGGGAGCCCAAAGCTTTCCAAGTAGTGAAAGGCATGAGGCTAACCGACACACCTTCATCTAAGACAGTGCCAGGTACTGCCTTATTATAGGTATGTACTGTAATCTGGAAAGGCACATAGGATGGAAGGCGGAAAGCAGTCAAATGACTCCAGTCGAAGGAAATGACCGAACTACTTGGTGGGGGTATCATATGATTGCCCTCATGCTCAACAGGAACCAAAGAAGGACCCTCTGAATCAGCTGGGATAGGAGGGTCATTCTCAGACTCAGGAGAATCTAACGAGACAAGAAGAACATGAGTAGTGTAATCATGATGCTCTTCCGGAACAGAGTGATCAACGGGTGGTGAATACAAGTCAACACTCTTTCCGACCAATTGTTGGTCAGGAACAGGGTGAGCACAGCTAGGTTCGGGAAGAGAAGGGTGGACAAGAGAATAATCTAAGTTAATGTCGTTGTCAACCGGGAGAGGGTCTGAAGATAGCCTCTAATAACCAAAGGGAATTCGAGGTGAAGAAGCTGTAAGACTTTCCAAAACAATGGAAGCTTTATCCATGAGCGGACAAAGGTGAAGGGGATGGTTTCCTTCACATAGCCTACAGGGGAATTGAATCTTCCCTTTCTTCTTACCATTGCCAGTTGATAGGGTAGCATTGTCATGAGCTTTAGAGGATGATGAGGGACGAGCTGGATTGTGAGACCATACTTCTAAGACCCTAGGAATACTAGGACAATCACGAAGAAGATGGTAACCCTTGCACAATTTACAAGGAAACTTAACCTTCCGCAGAGGAGCAGAAAGTGTTTTGACTTGAGATGTACTCGGGTAAATAGTTGCATGGTGGCCTCGTGCTTATTGGAATTCTTCTTTTTCTTAGTCTTTGGGTTACTAGATGTGGAACTTTCACCAGGCGAAGTGGGAGATAAAGATGAAGAAATAGGGGAAGAAGGCATAGGCTCAACCTTGGAATCATCATGTCGTGATTCAAATGAAGTAGACAGTGGAACAGGAGTCATGACACTTGGGACCACTGAGGTTGAAAACAACCAAACGAGCAAACCGATGGTTAACCCAGGCAAAGACAATGTTGCCATGTATGAAGCATGACATTTCCAAAAGAAGGAAATGGACAAGGGTTCCCATTTGGGGGAAGACCTTGGACAGTAGACTTACGGAATGTTGCCATCTAGAACGAGCCTGAAAAATACTCGTATCGTAATCAAGAACTCGAACTGTTACCAGAATATTTCGTGGGCAGTAAATTCTATGACACGGGGACAAAACTTGACCTTTTCATGTTTCAAGAGTCGAGAAAAGGGACGAAAAGGTGACTCTATCTCTTTCGAGGTTTAATGAGCCTGAAAGGACAAGTGCTCAGACAAACCTTTTCTTTTAAGGAGTCGAAAAGGAACGAAAGTGACTACTCTGGAGAACTAGGCAAAAGGCCAACCAGACAAACCGTAAAACTGCATAGACAACTTGATGATCAAATGAAAGAGAAATGACCAAGGACTTTCCATACGGCAGTCAATCTTCCCGAATGCTGTGTTCGGTGCATTATAGTTCGCAAGGAGACAGACATGGGTTCGTATGGATGTAGGATGATAACCTAGTGGGGTCTCCCGATATATACTCGACGGTACTGGGAGCACAAGTCTGTACTAGCAGCTATTGAGTCACAGAAGGAGGAATCACCCAACCTTAGGCAAAAACAATAGTGACTAGGTTTAACGACGTTGGAGCACGTCTCTAGCCTAGACCTCTAAATAACACGTGTTAAGTTCCAATGTGTTGTTAAGTTCATTCAGTTAATTTTAGAGTTGATCTTGAATTAGGTTTCAGATTTCAGGCCCTACCATATGTATATCAAAAACCCTAGGATGCAAATAGAATGAGTAAAGCATATTTCATTTCGATGAACACCTACTTAAAGGAGGGTATAAAGTTCATTCCCAAGCAAACACAATCGAATGCAAACACTAAGAAACACAATGCATCAATACACTAATCTCACGATTCATCAATACTACTAATGAAAGATTTAGAGTTCGCTTTTCAATTTCTCAAACATGAAAATCGGAAATGCACATATACTTTCACTTTTGTATATCAAATGAATGCAATTTCTAATTTTTTTATTTATTTTGAATTTAAAGAGACAAACAAGCAAGTGTGAATTGATCGATCCAAACAATTGTGATCTATGCTTAGTAGTGAAGAAATCGAATCAATGTCAAAAATTGGTTCAATAATCGACACTAAAAATCAACCAGCAAGAAAACAAGCAACGAAAAAGCCTCAAGCAAATCAATAAGACGATTGTGGATGAACCTTGGACAGACAAGTAACCCAAGCAAACGGTTTCTTGACGAAACCTCTAAAGAGCTAGGTCACACGGTCTAAAAACACAAGACTCACTCAATGAAACCAAAGAGACAGTACCCTAACCAAAAGCAATCAAAACAAGTTGATGGGAGAGAGGAAACAACAAGGGATAAACAAGACTGGTTGATTCAGGAGGTAAAGTTATAAAAACAAATTTACAGGAATCGCCGCAGGTGTTACACTGACAACTAGAGACGTCGTCGTAGGTGTTACACTAAAAACTAGATATGTCATTGTAGGTGTTACACTGACAACTAGATACTAGTCGCTAAAGTACACCTATTTTCAGAGACAGTCCGATTTCAGGAGTCATCGCGGGAATAAAATTAGCAACCCGAGATGAAAGCCAAATAGTCGCAAGTACAAATCTAGAACATCAGCAACGTTGTCTCAATTGTTAGGCTATCTTCAGTGACGATCTTATTAAGCAAAAGACAAAGTAAAATCACCTAAATGACACCATATAATCTTTCCAAACAGTAAGGGGAATTCCCAGATTGACCTAGGTAACCCAAAAAATTGATGGTTTAACCTCAAAATTCAAGAGACATTAAATCAAAAGACAAATAAAGGGTGAACAAGAAGAAAACATACAAAGGACCACTCCCCAGTAGAGTCACCAACTTGTGAAGTAGGAAAGTGTTTCCTCTACAGACAGAGGCAACCCCTCTAGCCCTAGAGTGGGTCTAGTCATAGCAAAGACAAAACAACAATCGATTCCCTTAAATAGTCATCATTGGATGACTACATCAACCCGGTGGTTGATGAAGTTCTGTTGCACTACTCCAACTTCCATGTCTTTCTCCTCGATGAGCAATCAACCTGAAACACCACAAGAAAACAATTGAGCACATAACCAAGAACGATAATGATCTATTTACTTATAAGGTCAAGAAATCATAAGCTATCAAGTAAATTGTACACAAAATATAGGAAATTATCATTTATTGTATTAAAATGAATCAAGAGCAAAGCTTACAACCAAGTCTTGACGTCACAAGCCTTCTTAGAGAGTCTAGCTGGTATGTTTCTTCAAGCATTCACTCTCAAGAATGGGTCTCCCAAATAGACAATATCTCTCTCTCACTCACAAGCTTTAATACAATGTTAAGGCACTCCACAACCTCTTACCAAACTATTAGCAATCCCACACTTGTCACACTCACACCAAAACTATCTACTAAACTCAAAAGAACCAGCAACTCTGCCCAACTAGAGAACTAGCAGATCATAGCAATGGTGAGTGATTTTATAGGAGAAGGAGTCTCCATGAAATGAGGGAGAGGGAGCTTATCCTCAAGGGAGGTTGCACAAGAGACGAAACCACCATCCCAAAGGAGGAAGGGCAACCCAAACTGACCCAACAAGCAGCTCTAGAAACATCCAGAAGGCTGTCTGTTTGAACAAATTTGCCAAATCTGGATCGTCGCTAGTCATGAACTAAGTCTCAACAACGACATTGCAAGGAGGCAATGCATTCAGACCAATCGTCGCAACAAATAGCTAGAGGACTCGCACCGGGCCATAAAATTTGACCATCATGGGAAATAGGTGTACACCTGCGACGGTGTCATGATGAGACTGTTCATGACAAGGGATCGTCATGTATATTAATAGCTTAATCATGACGAGGTAGAAACTTAGGGAACAGGGTCAGTTCTTCAACATCAAAGAGAATTGTTTAACCTTTTTGCATAAGTGGGAAGATATGAACATGTTTATTTGATACATGGCACAACAGAGGGACTGAGATGAGGACAATGACAAATTACTGTGTAACAACGAGTGGTCAACATTTTGACCAAACAAGGGGAACCAAAGACAATATCAGAGGTATATTATGTCCTTGGTCTCAAACATAGTTTGATAAGTGTTGGTAAATTTATGCAGAAGGGATACAAAGTTATTTTTCAAGGACAAGAGTGTGTTATATATGGAATTACCGCAAGCAAGGAGCTTCTAGAAAAGGTGCAAATGACAAGGAACATACTCTTTCCTCTAATTATTAATTACAGTGATCAAGTCAGTTCTTTTACAGTTGCATGTTCTAATGATGATTGGTTATGGCACTTTCGGTTTACACACTTGCACTTCTCTAGTTTATTATTGTTGTAACAAAAATAGATGGTTAGAGGGTTGCCTCCTATTGGGTCTTGAAATTGTCATTCACTTCCATTACACTTTCACTATCATATCCATTATATCACCTCCATTTCACCTTCATTTCACTACCATGTCACTACATTCATCTCACTTTCATCATTATTGGGGTCACATTTATGTTTTTCCAAAATTTATTAATTCTTAGCATTTTTAAGTGAATTTGTGGTTAAAAATTAAAAAATAATGTGCATATGCTTATACCTAACAAATGGGATGAGATTGTTGATATGTGTAGATCAAAAGGAAGCTTCTAGAAGACCTTTATATGGCATCCTAAGGCCAAATTCAAATTTGAGTGGAGAAGATCATATGGGATCATGAGGATATGTGTCACATTTCCTATTTGTATTGAAACTCTAAGAAGACATGTGTCTTATCATTTCCTATTTTGAATATAACTCTAGAGGTATATGGAGAGATTCATGGACTCTCATTAATGAGATGACTTCTCATCTTTTTGTATAAATAGGAGATCTCTCTCCTTCATTTGAAGAGCTTTGTAAACTTTGTTAGCTCAATTTATTGTACTTTGTAATTTTGAAGAATTTGAATAAAGCTTTGAAGTTCTCAACATGGAAGGAGATGTGAAGTAGGAGATGTCATTGAGCATATTAGAATCTAAGGTAGAGTAGATTTTATTTTTTAGTTTTGCTTTTATTTCATTCAAGTATGTCATTTTATTGCTTTCAAGTTTAATAGTTTATATTTTCCATTCATGCAAGTTTAATTCATGCAAGTGTGTTCAACCGGTTGATTGTAGATTTATCTAACTGTGTAATATATGCTTAACAAAATATTCCAAGAAAGTAGTCCTCCTATTTTCCAAATTGGTGCTTGGAGCATTAGAGCACATAGTAGATTAGTTTTCCTTTACATGTTTTGTATTTGCTTTCCATTTCAAATTAGCATAACTGACTGTGTTTCCTATGCTCGCTAAATCGTCTCAGGAATATGGCTCTACCATTTTCCAAATTGGACTGAATTTGGGTGTTTGTTCATGCAGCAGTGATAGATTCATTTCCCATGCTTTCTTAAGATCACATCTATTGTATACTCAATTGCTTAAGTCATTTCAAGAAGATGATTTCAACATCTTCCTATATTGAATGTTCCCAACAGTATTTGAGCCTGCAGTAGATCATAGTTGTTTTTGTATTATTTTAAACTAGCATTATCTTTTTTGCTTTTATTTAATAGACATTTTGCCGGCCTAGATTAATCTAACTATTCAAAGTTTTGATTTATTTTTATCTAATGTTCATTTCCTTTTCTCCCTTCTTCAGAAATTAGATTTTAACATTAAAAGTCATTAGATTTAGTTGTCCATTAACATTTAGAGATTTCATTTAGAAGCATAACTTTTCTTTCTTAGATTAATTTCCTTGAGCATAAGAAACAAAACCCCCAAAAACAACATAAACTATGAAACAACAAAGTAAGAAAAAATTAACTAAGCACATATAGTGCACCACACTTCATCAGTTTACGATGCCCAGATTCATAATTTATGTAGAGTAATTTAGGACACTAAATTGACTAGACACCTCCCATAAGGAACCTATTATTACTTGTGAGTGTTGCTTCTCGGAAAAAAAGCACTGTGAAATCTTTTCGAAGGAGTTGCATAAAGAGCAAAGCAACCACTAGATCTAGTTCATATAGACATGTGTGGAATTATGAGGACACAGTTGATTGATGGAAGTTGCTACTTCCTCACTTTGATTGATGATTTTAGCAGAAAGACATAGGTTTACTTCCTAAAGCAAAAGTCTGAAACTTTTGCAAAGTTCAAAGAATTCAAAGCCTTAGCAGAGAAACAAAGTGATCGTTAGATCAAGGTATTGAGGTCAAATCGTGTTGGAGAATATGATTTGAATGCATTACATGATTACTGCAAACAACATGGAATTAGAAGGCAGTTTACAATCAGATAAACACTATAGCAGAATGGTCTAGCAGAGAGAGAGAACAAGACTATTATGAATATGGAAAGGAGCATGTTGAACAAAAGAAACTTATCTAATGAGTATTGGTCAGAAGTTGTTGCATGCATTGTTTATGTGATAAACAGATCCCCTACAAAGAGTGTGATGAACATAGTACCAGAAAAATTATGGTAAGGTATCTCTTGCACCATATCTCATCTCAGAGTGTTTGGAAGTGTAGCCTATGAACATGTTCCTAAAGAGCTAAGAGTCAAGTTGGATGATAAAAGTGAAAAATGGATATTTACTAGTTATAGTGAGCAATCAAAAACATAAAAATTGTATAATCATGTCACCAAGAAGACCATAATTAGCAGAGATGTTGTGTTCAAAGAAAAAGAGTCATGGAATGGGAGTATAGATAAGGCAGTTGATGTAAGAGTGCCACTGATGGAAGAAGAGGATGTAGCGAGAAAAGGGGCAACAATAATCACAAGATATGACACCAACAAAGACTCCAAGATTTTCTAAACAAGATGGATCTTCAAGTAGATTAGTGGATTGAAATTCTCCCAGCAATTAGTCAGGTGATGAATCAAGCAATGGTAAGAAAAAACAAGAAGTCTGAAAGATAATTATGATGATTTGGATGTTAGTTCAAATTTTTCATTGTCGTCATTTCAACCTTCATCATTTGAAGAAGATACCAAGATGAAAAATGGGTGCAAGCCATGGATGAAGAAATTGAAGTTATTGAAAAGAATGATACATGAGATTTGTTTGATTTGCCAAAAGATAAAAATATCATTGGTTTGAAATGGGTGTACAAGACAAAGCTGAATGATAAGGGAGAAATTGACAGATTTAAAGCAAGACTTGTAGCAAAATAGGTTCTCACAGCAACCAAGAATATATTTTGGAGAGATTTTTTCTCTAGTAGCCAGATTGGATACTTTAAGAGTAGTCTTAGCCACAACAACTCAGAACAAGTGGAAAGTATATTTGATGGATATGAAATCAACTTTTGTGAATGGAATTATAGAAGAAGAAATCTATGTGCAACAACCTCGAGGGTATGAAGTAGAAGGACAAGAAGATAAAATTTACAGGTTGAAGAAAGTGCTTTATGGACTCAAGCAAACACCTAGAGCTTGGTATAGTATAATTGACAACTACATGATCAACAATGGATTTTTTAGAATTAGTATTGATCCTACCTTATACAAAAGGGTATTAAAATGAGAATGGACATATGTTGATTGTTTTATGATATGTGGATGACATGATTTATACCGATCATCTTAAGTTAGATGAGTTTAAAGCAATCATGAAGAAATAATTTGAGATGACAAATCTTGGTCTTATGAAATACTTCCTTGGCTTAAAAGTTGAGCAATTTGAAAAAAGGATGTTTATCTGTCAAAATAAATATGATAAAGATTTGTTGAAAGGATTCAGGAAAATTGTAAACCTGCCCCGACACCAGTTGCAACAAGTACAAAGTTAAGTAAGGATGATTAAGGATCAGATGTCAATCCAACTCTATTCAAAAGATTGGTTGGTAGCCTCATGTATCTCACAACTATAAGACTAGATATTATGCAAGGAGTGAGTTCGATTTCTAGATTTATGGAGACTCCAAAAGGCTCAGGTTGGAGAGAAGGAAAAAGAATTCTGAGATACATCATAGGAACTGCAAATTATGGCATAATGTATGGAAGCACAAAGAAGAAGGATTTGGTTGTATACAACGATAGTGATTTTACAGGCAATTTGTATGATAGGAAGAGCACTTATGGTTATGTGTTCCATCTTGGTTCAAGTGTGATTTCATGGGTATCTTAGAAGTAGCCTATTGCGACACTTTCATCAGAAAAAGTACAATATGTAGGAGCAACATCAACAAC
Organism: Pinus tabuliformis; assembly: GCA_031772625.1. Lineage (NCBI taxonomy): Eukaryota > Viridiplantae > Streptophyta > Pinopsida > Pinales > Pinaceae > Pinus > Pinus tabuliformis. The sequence continues at coordinate 564,564,240 of CM062809.1, read as the reverse complement.
ATGTCAAGCAGTGTGGTTAAGAAGAGTATTAGATGGACTGAAGAAGAAACAACAAGGATCAACAACAATATATAGTGACAACACCTTAGCGATTGCACTATCCAAGAATAGTGTGTTTCATCAAAAGAGAAAGCATATTGATACTATATATCATCTAATAAAGAACTTGTGAGTAATGGAGAAATCCACTTGAATCCTTGTAAATCGAGTGATCAATTGGATGATATATTTACTAAGAAATTGGCAAAAGATGTATTTGACTTTCATAGAGGAAGCTTGGGTGTTGTAAGCCTAGTTGAGGCATAGACCAACAACCATGTTTGAGCTGGCATGAGTCATGTCTTAGTTTAGCGGTTGTAGTTAAGGGGAGTGTTAAAAATAGCTAATTACTCCTACATGAAGAGTTGGCTAAAATTAGACATTTAGTTAAATGAGCCAAGTTAAGTCAATTTGAGTAAAGTCGAGTTAGCTCATATTTTGAGTAAATTCGAGTTTAGTGTGTGGTTACATGTTAACTTATTTTGGGCGAGTCACTAGTCACAAAAAAATTAAATACCCCTCACCGAGTTCATTTTAATCATCAGGTTTTGTTTGATCAATTGAAGAGCCAAAACTCATGTTATTGTGTGTGTGAATTTTTGTGTTATTTTGTGTTATTTTGTGCCTTTCCTCCTCTGCCTTTCCAACAAAGAAGAAGATACAACCGAGGAAGAATAATACATGAATGGTGTGCCCATGTAGGTAAAGCACTTGTTGGTTACGCAATAAGAGATTTCATAGTGCATTGAAACGATTTCTTCACTGCTATCAGAGTGGCATAGATCCTCTGATATGTCCAAAATTTCCGCTCTAATTGCAACCAGATTCACAATAGGTGACTTCACACTAATAACATTGGAGTGTAGTTTTGGTCGACAATGGGCTGCGGGAATGGAAGTTTAGACAAACTAATAATACGATAGCTAAGAGGAATGCAGAAATTTATGTTCTTTGTTTATGTAGGAACCATAATCTTGTTATATTTTGCTATTGTCAAAAATTTTGTCTAATTTAGAAGCCACTATTGTAAACTAAAGATGCAGCCTCACAGGAAAAAGAGAATGAGTTATCTAATACAAAACGAAGATAATGCTGACACTGGGAATGTTGCTTGCAACAAAAATAAAACTTCAGATGCTTCATTAAAGGTTAGATTCCAAAGTTCACAATTTCGCTTAAAATTTAGCACTTTCATCAATTTCAACAATAATTTAAAAAAAAATCTTTTCTATTGAAAATTTGATTTGATCACTAATCTTCTTGCAACAGGGAGGAAGAGACGATGATTCAACGAAATCTAGCCTTTGTGGAAGAGGGTTATGCCTCATGCCCCTATCCAACATGTTATCAACAATAACAATAGAGATTTCTAAGCATTGGGAATTGGGGGTGGCATTAGATTATGAATATAACACATCTAAAAAATTGTTTGTTTTGGTTTAGATGGGAATAGTTTTACAACAAAAAATAACAAAAAGACTAAGTCCCATTTTTATAAAACATATATTGAAATAAACACCATTAGAAACTAGATACATGATACATGGATCAATTCAAATTTAAAGTTATTGTGCATTTATTTTGATCAATATTAACACTCATTAAAAAAATTATCTTTATATATATTCATTGAAAAACTATGAGATTTAACTCAGGAATCCTATTGCACCATGCAATAAATGCAACTGTAATTTGATATTCTAATACATGAAGGCGCCTTGAACTAGATATATAATGAGCTTTTACAAATTTAGAAATCTTCATATCTTTTTCAAAATTTGTTAAACACACGTTTTATATATGAAAATTGAGAAATATTATCTTTCAAAAAATTTTAAACACACATTTTGTATATAAATATTGAAAAAAAATTACCTATTTAATTGCGATTACCAATGATAAGTTAAATGGTTAAATAGACATGCTAATTTTATATTCCACCAAAGTAATAAGAATCATTATCTCTTACCACCTTCTTCACTTAAAGTTGTTTGAATTTTTGAATCACGCTTTATGACATTATTACAGAGTTTAATAATTTCGATAAGCAATCGGAATTGTGTAGGGAAGGATGAAAGACTAGATAGAAAGATACAGACGGAAGTTGTTTGAATTTTTAAATTATATTTTTATATTTACAATATAGATATAAATTGGATAAGCAATTGGAATTTTGTAATCAACGAAAAAAAATAGATAAAGAATTTTTTAATTTGGATGACCAAATAAAAAACATGGAGATGGATTACATATATTCTCTAACCAATTTTTATTATACTTCAATTTAAGAATAATTTTGATATATTTTTATTATTACAATTCTCAACTCAAAAACAAATCAACAAATGTTGCAATTTTCAAATAAATAAATAAAAATTTCAATATTTTATATATATATATATATATATTAAATATATCTAATGAAAGTAAAAACATGGAGATCTTTACCATTTCTTCTTTAAGATAAATAATTAAATTATTTAGAATAATCCATCACTTAAACAATGAATGCATGGCATAAAAGAGTTTTGTAATTTTAAGAAATAATGTTGAATTTGATAAGAGTTAGAAGCAATTATTTCAGTTGCAGTGTAACAGATAAGCATCACCATTATTGCCAGTTGCTTGGTCTTTCATGAAGCTCTTAAGGAATTTCAACGTGAAGCCATGCACTAGTTTTCACTTGTCCAAAATATGATATACATCTCTAGGTATGCTCAAACGACTTGAGGGGGTGTAAGATTTCTGTGGGTGATTGGAACGGTTTAATATGGAATTTTTGGTTTGTCTTCCTTTTCTGGCTGTATTCCTGGAGGTTTTTGTTTTTGGGTTACTTGTTTATGGTGTTCATATCTAAAAGTTTGTTATCCTTATTACCAATTGATTATCATACCTAGGATATATTCGATAGTGATAGTATGCTTATTTATAGTCTCCTGCGTTTTGAACTCTGCCATATATTGCTAATTTATGGCCTTGCGTTATATATCCTTACTATATCTATTTGACTCATCTATATCCACTAATATACCGACCTTATGCCGTCTGAGTCTGATATATTTTGGGATTCTTGGTGTGTCATTTTCTCTGAGGATGGATCTTGTATGCACTTAAATGTTTTTACTACAGTTTGGGACCGATGGTCGAATATTTTCTTTATTGCCAGACCATACAAAAAAATTGGGTTTCGGGTTTGTAACTATTGGATGACTTGCAAGGGTTGTTATTGTTGTTGTTGTAGCTGAAGGTATGTAGTAATCACAATCTTCTTGTTCCTCCTGATTGAATTGGCCTTTAGATCTGGTCTTTCCTCGTTTTTATTTTTCTGGGGCTAGAATCCTGTCTTTTTTCCGGTGGTTTTCAAATTAATATCTAGGGTGGGTGGGTGGAATTTAATACCTAGATCACTCACCTTTTTCGACCATCTATTTGCCAAACACTTCCCCACGTGATTCGGGATCCTCATTTATCGCTCCATATAGTTTGTTTTATTCCCTATGTCAATTCACACCTTTTTTCCTGTTTTGGACGTCCTTCTGGCGGCGTTTCTTTCTTTTGGAATGTTGTGGATTTTATTCTCTGCTTGTACCTATTTATCATGAATGATGGCATCCTGTTCCTGAGGGGGAGGGTTAAATTCTAGGCTCATCTTATTTCCTTTCTCAGCTACCCACCTATACTCTTTCATTTTAATTATGTCAAGGAATGCCATTGGGATCCGTCTTGGGTCTTTTCGAATTTATTGGGGATATGGCGAGTCTTTATTCTGACTCATATGTCAATGAGGCACTCATCCGAGCCACAATGGATGCTAAATCACACATTTTGCATACATCTGGTGCTGACCACAGGGGTGGCCCATGATCACTTGATGTGTGACACTATTCTAGGTGATGCTCGGGTGCCAGATGGGGACCATGTTTCATCCATAGGGTGGTGAACATGCAGTATATGGACGTCGTTCCAAACATTGGCAGCGGTCTATCAAAACCACCACCCCGCTACCTGCATTATCTTTAGACAATGTTGTATTGATTGATAGAATTACTAGTTTGCAGAAGCGCGCACTTATCAGATGATGGTATTTCTCGGAAATGAGTGAACCAGACATGAGAAATTGGGTGGAGAAGAAATGGAAGACAATGTTGGGTTACATGCCAACTGTAGTGCATTTATTGCGGGGCTGGTATAGTTTTCATTTTCTAAGTCAAGAGGACTTGGAAAATATCAAACTTATACCATGGATTAATGGAAAGAGTTTCCTGGTGCTCCATCACTGGTACATTGGGTACAATTCACTTCACAACATGCCACAAAACAAGCTTATCTAGGTGAAATTTCTGGGATTACCAATTGAGCTATGGACGAAGCAGGTTCTTAAGGATATTGGTGATGTTATCGGCAAGTTCATGTATGTGGATCCACGTTGTTTGGGGGCACCTGATAAATGTGTTGCTTGGATACTAATAGAGGGGGAATATCAGGGGGGGGTTCCCGGACCATATTGAATTTCACTGGGGGGAGACTCAATTATCTTAGAGATTGGATTTTTGGGGTGTTCCCTTCAGGTGCTCCCAATGTCATCACACTAGACACCTATGGGCTCAACGCCCTTATCAGCTAGGTGGTCGCTTGCATGGACGACTCTTTTTTGGTGCAGCTTCGAAGTCTCAATTTGGCGAAGGTCGTCCTAGACCAAACAAGAAACATAGATATACTTTTTGACACCTATCAAGTATTCCTCTTAGTACTTATCCTCGTTGCCCTCATGATTTCGACTCCTCATTAAATGGTTCCTCGCCCATTATGGTGCCATCTTCTCCCATATCTTCTGCAAAGTCAAATATCCTAGTCCCTTCTTGTCCTGTTAATTTTTCTTGTAAACCATCTCCTAGATTATTTCAGGAAATCCCAGCTCCATTCTCGGGCCCATATCTGACTCACGACATTCCCTCCACCTCCCATATTACGTACGTTCCATCTTTGTCACCTTCACTTTTTCCAAATCGGGCTAAGGGACCTAGGAAAAGTGTCACTCCACTAATTTCGCCACTGGACTCTCCCACAAACACAGTTGGCAGTGACCTGGACTTTCTGCTTAATAGGAAATCTTTGGATTTGTGAACTCTTACCATCCACAAGCCATCTGCCTCTTCATTCCCCCACATTAGCCCTACCTCTACCGGTAACATAACTGTCCAACAGAAACAAAACTGTGGAAGCTGACATTTTCGGGGTCGCCCTAGGCCTAATCCTCTTTCCTCTCCTATGGATCAATTTTTGGTTGATGTGCCTATTGCTGATATCCCCCCCCATAGGCCCTTGGAGCACGACTGCCTGAGTTGGCGTCTCCATGGTGTTTATTATTTCACTCAATATCCGAGGTTTGGGGGTTACCCCGAAATATCTATCCCTCAAACAACTTTTCTCCTCTCTATATCCATATATCATTCTTCTGCAAGAAAACATGCACGTTGTTCCTCAGGTTGTAAAATACTTCTGGAAAATGTTCCCAAAATGGCATAGTACTGCTACTGCAGCTACAGGCCCCTTTGGAGGTTTCGTGGCTATATGGGACCCTCGATGGGTCAAGATCAAAGCTTATAGATGTTTTGCGAGCATTCTCCTTTAGGGAGACATCCATGGTATGGGTGGTTGCATCCATATTTTGAACACTTATGCTCCATACAGGGACAGGGCTGCTTTCTAGGATCGGTTGTTCTCATCAGGGATTATGGAGTTGGCCTCCCTCATTAATGTTGGGGATTTAAACTAACCCGTTGGATTGGATGAAGTATGGGGACGGTCCTGGAAGATTGATCCCTTGTTTGAGAAGATACAAGATGTTATTCTGGCACACAACTTTGTGGATATTTGTCCGACTAAAATGGCTCCCACTTGGGACAATGGTCGTGTTGGCGAGGCATATGTGGCTAAGAGATTGAATCAGTTGTTATTGCACAAGCAATTAGTTTCTCGTCTGGGTGATGTACATGTGGAGACTATTAGTAATTTTCTATCAGACCACAGACCTATTATACTTGAATGGAGGAGGTCGGATGTTCAACAAGGAATACCATTCAAATTTAACAGAACCTGGTTAGATGATCTAGAATTTAACATTCTGATGAGGGAGTCATGGTGTCGTGACGTGAAAAGGGACCTTCCCCAATGGTTCACATTTTGGACAAATTTGAGGCCCTCTGGGGGGAGGTTAAAACCTGGCAGAAGAAGAAAAACAAGACTATGCATAAAGAAATAAATGGTATTCAATGTGAACTCGACGTTTTAATCCCTATGATGACCACAAATAGTCTTCCTGAAGCTACTAGGTCACATATTCAGGCCCTTGAATTAAAAAGGAAAAATCTCCTAGTTATTAAGGAAGCCACATGGCGTTTGAAGAGTGGGGCAATTTGGATAAAGGAAGGAGACCAAAATACCAAAATTTTCCACCATTTCGCTAATCATAGGTGCAATGAAAATACTATTTGGGGTATAAATGATGCATATGGGAAATATATCCAGTCTCAAGAGGATATCTCCAAAGCCGTGACCCAACATGTCCAATTGCCTTATGGCCGTAACTAGGACATTGTTGTTGAAGACCTCATATGGGGAATTGAACACTACCCAACTATGTATGACCAAGAATTAAATGATGAATTGTACAAATGTGACAGCGAGGAGGAATTACTTGTGGTCCTAAAATCCTTCAACAGTGATAAAAGCCCGGGGCCAGATGGGTGGACGGTGGAACTGTTCACACATTTTTTTGATTTGTTCAAAAATAATCTACTAGACATGGTGGAGGGGTCGAGGATCATGGGGGATGTTCACCATCTTATTAATTCTACTTATATTGCACTTATCCTGAAATGTTGTCCTACTACTTGTTTCGCAGATTTCTTTCATTGTGCAATCTCATTTAGAAAGTCATCTCAAAAACCATTGTTGGGTGTATGAGGGGTATTCTATCGCGCCATATATCTCCACAACAACATGGGTTTCTCCAGGACAGATAAATACATGACGCAGTTGCAAATTCACAAGAATGTATTCATTTGATACATACAAATTATCTAAATGCTGCCATTATGCAAGTGGATTTGCATAAGGCATACGATTTCCTGGATTGGGGATACCTCATATTGGTCCTTTTCAAAATAGGAATTCAACCCAGATGTGTTGAATGGATAATGGCGTGTGTTGTTAATGTAAATTATTCTGTGATTATAAACAGATAACCAACAAAATTCTTCTTGGTTGGACGAGGTCTTAGACAAGGTTTCTCATTGTCTCCACTTTTATTCATTTTGGCTATGGACGATTTGAACTTGCATATTTCTAAAGCAGTGGAAAGGGAACAATTCCAAGCTCTGAAGATGGGCAATAACATCAACGTATCGCATGGTTTCTTTGTAGATGACGTGCTCATCATGGGTATGTTAAATCAATTTGCATGGTTGTGCCTTTTTCATATTTTTAGGAAATTTGCTAATGCCACTGGTTTGCATATGAATGTCCATAAGTATGTTATCTTTCATGGAGTATGTGATTTAGAAATCATTGTATATATAAGAAATTTGTTTGGTATCAGAGTTGAGAAGATGGGAAATGCTATGAAGTACTTAGGGTACCATATCAAACCATGTAATTATAGAAATGTTGATTGGCAATGGCTTGTTGAAAATTTGTTTAAGAGGATATCGGGGTGGGAATTTAGATGTTTGTCACTGGGGGATCAGGGCATCCTTACCCAAGCTGTCCTTAATCAACTAGGGGTTTACTGGGCACATTTTTATCATATCCCTGCCACCATCATTCTCAGTCTCAACCGTATTATGGCTAACTTTATATGGGGGGGGGACGAGGTGGCAGAGTCATGGGCATAATAAATATCATTTATCTAAGATGTCCATTATTACTCTGCCAAAGGTCATGGGAGGTTGGGGGGTATTAGATATACATCATTTCAGATGGTCGCTATTGATCAAATCCTTATGGAGGGGTATTTTTGGGTCTGGATCATGGAATTGTGTTATCAAACATAAATATCTAAAGGACCATGATTTCTTATTCTGGTTCTGAAAGGGATCCATTGGATCCACACACGGATCGACAATCTGGCTCAGCTTTCATAAAGTTGCCAATATCCTTCTACAACATCTGGCATGGAGCTTGGGATTGGGTCATAGAATCCTCATTGGTATAGATCATATACTGGGTGTTGGCTATGATTGCAATATCTCTGAGGGGCTCATGTAGCTCTTAAATGGAAGAGGCATATTTTTCTGGAGTAAAGCCATTTCTCAATGGAGGGGTCCATGCCCAGTTTGGAAAAATGCACGGGAATTGGGCAATGGGACCAGGAATGGAACTAGATTGTTGTTGGTATGAAACATCTTGGGATATGTCATGCCGGAATTCAAGACAAACTAACTTGGACAGGGAAGATGAAGGCTGGAAACATTATTGTTGCTGATACATATCTCTCTCTCTGTGTCGCAGATACTCAGCAGAGGGAGAAACATGTTTTTTATGCCTTCTGGAAGACCAAAATCCCAATCAAAATCATCCTTTTTACATGGTTGGTATTTCATAATAAAAATCTCACATGGGAGAATTTGCAGAAGAGGAAATAGTAGGGACCCAATATTTGTTCTATTTGCAGAATGGAAGAGGAAAATAACAATCACATGTTCCTAAAGTGTCAATATACAATTAAGGTATGGAAAAGACTGCCAACTCATATCAGTTTTCCAAATATTCAACATGACTGTATTGTGGATTGTTTGAAATGGTGGAGTATATAGAAGACAGTTTGGCGATCCATACCACTCATACTTTTTTGGGATATATGGAAATGAAGAAATAATTACATCTTTCAGAATTCCAAGGGAGATTTCTATAGGGTAATTGAAAGTACATTATCAAATCTTTCATTGCACACTTCTATAGAATCATGCTCCAAAAAATCACAACACATGAGGACCGGGCTTCAGATGGAATATCCAATGGGTTTTTTTTTTTTATGGTGCTGCGCAACAAAATACATGTGGTTGTGGTTTTTGGATTTCCATTTCCAATGATCTGATATACAGGACTCACTAGCACAGGGGAAGTGGCACTAATAACAGGGCTAAAGCAATGGCCTTATGGGGCCTCCTATGGTTTACCATTTTCCTTGGTATCCTTGTTATTCATATCTATGGGGACTCCAAAATCATTATAGATAAGATTAAGGGCAATGCAAACATCAACAATTCTTTGCTACTTGGCTGGCTGGGGAGAATTGATCAGCTATGGAATCAACTCAACAGTTCTACTATCATGCATGTTGGCAGAGAACATAACAAGGAAGTTGTTGAACTTTCGAAGAGGGGATTACTAGGTAATTATGGTAATATGCACATGGAAATAATTCTCAACCACAATGTATTAGATGTTCAAGATTTTTTTTTTGTATATTTTTTGTATGTCTACTGGTCTTGACGAAAGGACATACTGCTTGCATAATCACTTGGACAGATGGTATGGTAGAGCAGCCAAAATGTAGTGTCCATACTTTATTTAGGTGAGTATTGTATGTTAACATCTGTCTTTTTATGGTTTTTTCTGAATGAGTATTGGGTCTACAGATTGTTTATATTTTCTATATTATGTTTTGCATATGGCAATATATGGATGAGATGTTGGATATACATACCTTGATGAATTATGTATGATGTGGAAAAATGACAGGTATTATATATATGTTGAATACTGATCCTATAATATAATATATCAAGTTTTTTTTGTATTGGAAAAAAAAAAATAATGATTTAAATTATTTTCGTTTATATATATATTATTAAAACATTTAGTTAATACTGTTTGCCCACGTTGCCACCTCCTTTGTTTGGTCATGTTGGTATGTGCTCCATAATGCCACGTCCGGTACCAGTTTCGAAATGTTCGAAATTAACCAATTCTGTATAAACCTTGCAAATGCATATAAACCCAGCATATATCCAACACAATTTAAAGCCGAAAATCCTGCAATATTTGTGCAATGTCGTTTATGCTTCCTGATTCTCCAATTTGTGAAAAATCAGATCATTGAATGCAATAAATTATTCCATTCGAGTGCAGGACAAAGTCTTGTTGGGTTATATGACTTGTTCATGGCGAATTCCGGTGAATTTTGTTTCACCGAGACCAGCGCGGTGATACAGAATTCAGTTGGACAAATCATGTGCTCAGCCATTGCCGTGGCGATACAAAACATCTGCATTCGATCACAGTCAAGTGTCAATTTTTTTATTGCGGCCTGGTATCTTCATGGCAAAGTGGGGGTGAAATTGGAGTGGTTTTGACCATAGTTTAATATTGTTCAGTAAAAATCAAAAGAGATTCTCATTATTCAATCTAAAAGCCGCTTTCCAGTTTCAAAATATATAAGTATATTAATATAATAAAAATAAAAATATTCACCAGAATAATAACGACAAATGCTAATCATTCTTCTTGAAATTATTATTATTATACGTTATTTTTTAGTGCTTATGTTTGTTCAAATCTAATTATAATGTGTATAATTTTTGTATAATTAAATTCATAAATTTAATTTACATTTCACATAAAGTTTTATTTTTTTCAAAATATTAACAAGTATGGATTTAGGATTTATCTTCATGTGCTTAAAAAGATCGTATCTTTTTAAGTGTAAATATTTTTTAAAATATAAAATTTGAAAAAAATATTGCATCATTTTTATCCATTGACAGATGCCAATGAATCTGTAGTGATTCTCTCTATATATACAAATCTTAACTTTTCATTACATAACTTAAACTTGTAAGTCCAAAAAATCTATGTTGAATTCAGAGGGAAATTAACCAAAAAAAATAAAATATAAAATAGTGAGACTACTCCAAAAATTTTAACCATAATTTTTTTTTTCAATTACTTTATATATAATTGACATTAAAATATTTTATATAATGTGTGTTGTGTTTTTTATTATCAATATATTTAAATATACTTCAATATTATATAATCGTACATATTAAAATATTTTATCATAATCTACATTGAATTTTTTTATTGTTATGAATATTTTTAAATGTTACATATTAATTTCTTATGATTTTTATTAGGAAGTACTTGATATTTATTTTTGTTTT